>JBDPZO010000537.1:0-15205 GCA_039877585.1 Heterodera filipjevi | reverse complement strand
ACTATGCCTCTTTTATTGCTTCGCTTAAATTCTCCAATTTTTCTTTAATCTTCCATCAGTTTTTGATTGTCATTTCGTCTGGGCTTTGAAAAGATTTTACAAAACTTTCTTTCCAATTTTTCCATAATGTTTCAATTTCATCCCATTTTTGGCTTTGTCCACTTTTGCAAAGTGCCAATTCCAGCATTTTCCATTCCACCTTTTTTACATCGCTTAAATTGGCATAATGCCAATCCCCAGTTTGAAGCATTTCTTCCAATGCGGCAATCAAAACAGGTAGAATAAATTTCTGAGTTTCTAAAAAATAATAAATTCATCAGCTAATATTTAAAAATGAATGTATTTTTTTTACCTTCGTTAAAGTTCAGTTTGAGTATTAAAATTTTGCCAAAGTTCATAATGTTCTCTCCAAAACAAGTGAGTTTTTCTTCTTTTAGTCTAAATATAGTAAGCATAAAATAGTTTATAAGACTTAATTTACCGTTATATTCGAAGAAATTTTATAAACTTTTCGAAGATATTTGTCATTATTTATACTATATTACAAAAAATGAAAATATTGACGAAAATATTCAATTTAGAAATATAATTTTTCAATGCAAAAAATGAAATCGCTTTTTATAAATAAATAAATAAGCGATAAATTAGAAAGCTAATTTTTTCACAGTTGGCAGTTACCGTGTAAGGCCAAGTGGCCGATGGACAACTGGCCGACAGTGAATTTCTCGAATTTTTTAAAACTGTTTAAATACAATTTAAAGAGCTGTTAAATAGCGAATTATTCTATTTTTATTTGGTTTATGTAAAAGGAAGCTGAAAACAGCATTGTAAAATCGAATCGAAGAATTGATTTTATTCATGTTAATTTTTTTAACATTAATGTTTTTTTTCCTGCTATACTTAAATAAAAAATTAATTTTAAAACTGTAATTATTTTAAAATTGAATAGCTAACCGAGCCAAGAAAAAGGTTAAAATCGAATAACCTGCAAAAAAAAATTATGAAATCGAAATTTTCCTTTTCGGTGTCCCCCGTGTGAGATCTTGCAAGTAAGGCGAGCTAGATGTCATAATTAGCAACAGTGTTTTTTTTCTATAAATTTTTAAGAAAAAGGTGTCTAGGCCCATTCTTCCTAATTCTGTTTTTTATAACAAAATTTAGCTTTGAAGGTTTTCTTTATTAAATGAGAATTCTGTAGGTTTTACTGATATATTTATAAAGAATATTTGTATTTTTTTAAAATAAGAAATTAATTTCATATGTTTTAAATGAAAATTTTTAATTAAATAAGTCATTCTTTCTTTAAATAAATATTTCTTGTCGCAGTGTATCAACTTTCAACTTCACTTCCTTTCAAGTTAATCTTTTTAATTATGAGCATCCAAATATATTAGTTTATTTATTTTCTCGGGGATATATTTTGTTTCCTTTCATCTCCTTAGTATTTTTCTTTATTTCATTTAAATTTTAACTTCTTATACCATCTCAGAACTCCTTGCTTTTAAAATGCCCCTAAATTCCTTTGGTTTATTGTCATTAATAACCGCTGGGCGGATTTTATTCCATGACTTAATTACCCTATTAAAGAAGTTATTTTTATTTTTGTTTGTGTGCATTTTAACTTTTAATAAAGGACATGGGGGGTCTTTCTTAATATTCAAATTATTTACCAGCATTTAGGCTGGTTAAACCTTTTAAGAATTTTAAATAAGTAGTCAAATCGGCAATTGCCCACCTTTCAGTTAATTTTTTTATTTTGCAAATGTTAACTCTTTTAGGTTTAATTCTAAGAATTTGGAAGCTTCTTAAGAACCCAGTTTTATGTTCTGAAATACAAACTTTTGAATGAACTAAAACCCCTAGATCTCGAGGCAATAATCCTTTTTTCAAATATTTTTGAATGAAATAAAATGCGAAGCATTTTTCAACTGGTTCCAATCAATTTATCTTAGCCAATTTTCTAGGCTAATTAGGGTATCAGACATTTTAGCTGTGCCGGAATCCTTTTTATGGATAATGAATAATTTGACGTCGTAGGCATACATTTTCAAGGTTAACACCATTTGGCATATAACTCGAGAGGTATACAATTGGCCCATAACACTTCCCCTATGGCACATCCGAATATGATGAACATTGAAGAATTTACTTAAGAGGTATCATTTGTACTTATTTGTAAATATTGTACTCATTTTCATGGTGCAAAACTTAAAAATCTAAATGTATTTATTTGTAAGTAATGCACTTATTTGAGCCAGTGCGTTTCCTAAAGCGCCATCATTCAAGAATATTTGATAATGCTGGCAAACAAGTGACAAATAGTTAAAGGCTGATGCTTATTTTTATGAATAATAAATAAGATTATTTAACGATTTGTTTGATAAAAATTTAATTATATATTTTATCACTTATATATTATATTAAAATGGCTGTAGAAGGAATACTGAGATAAAGCTCAGGTTGGAACGGAACGACAATAGATCATTTTACTGGGTAGCAAAAAAAAAATAGACATGTGAAAATCATAATATTGTAAAGAAAAGAAGGAAAAATAATTAATGAATAAATAAACATAAGGAAATATATAATTATAAAGTAAATGAGACAAAGAAATATTGAGTACTTAAACCCGTAAAATTGGAAATACAAGAAACAAAGTGTAAGAAAACTCCCTTTTTTCACATATTTAAAACCCGTAATTGTTTTTAAATAAATTCAACAACCAAAATTGAGCAAATAAACCCTTATATATTAAACTCTAATTTTTTATCTTAAAAAATTTAAAGTTGAAAAATAATATTTTAGTTAAAAAAGTGACAAGACTTGGTTAACTTCCGAGTGTATATATGTTGTTAGGGACTCTGAAATAAAAGATACTAAATTAACGAGGTACATAACATATTACTAATTTTGTTTCGAAAAAACAAATATAAATGCCGATAATAAAAAAACAAAAAAAAAAAAACTAAATTTTGAATAATTTATGCAGATGTAATGTTCTTGCTTATATGGGCATAAAAAGTTTTTATAAATGAAGAAGAAAATTTAATAAGTGATTTATAACTTATATAATTTCAACTCATTTACCTATTATTATTTTAATTTCATTGTTACAATTTTATTTTTTGCACTTGTTTTTGCGCATGTTCCAATCCGCTAACATTTGAAGGGTGTCAAAAGTCCAATGAAACTTTGACGGCTCCCAAGGCCATAATTATTAAATATTTAAATTTCTTCCAAATGATAAAAACTTTAAAGGTTTAATTTCAATAAATAATGAGTTGACTTTATCGAAATATTAGTGATTTTATATTGATTAAAAAAAGAGACATAAAATTTGCCATTTCTTTGTTATTATTTTTATATGTTTCCTTTTTCAATTTTTTAACTTTAATTTAAAATTATTACGAAGTTAATAAAGATGAATTAGTCAATTATATTTATTTACTTGCTTTTTTTCTTAAAGTGATGTTTTTTTTTTGGAATTTTTCTTCTTCTTCATGCAATAATTTTCTCGCGCAGAGAAAATAATGGTAATGCCGGACATGCTAATTGTCTTTTGGTACTTTTACATAATATTATTTTTTTAATATATTTCACTTTAATATTTCTAGGATTATAATATTCATTCACGAATTTATTATTTTTCTCTCCTAATATATTTATAAGCCAAGAGCCTAAACTCTTAAAATTAATTTCAATATTAATAAATAGTTTTTTAAAATACTCCACTAAAGTAATATTTATCAACTTTAATTGCAGCAGTTGTTCTCTTTTTCTTGAATTAATTATCTTCTTCCAACTTGCACTTTTTGAATTTATTTATATTTGTTCGAATTTTTATTTTATTAGGTTTGCTTTTTTGAATTTATAGTCAAATGGCGAAAATTTCAATTTTTTTGCCAGCTCGTGAATTCCTTATATCTGTTTAATTTTTTAATAATTTTATTAATGATCTTTTGAAAATTCATTTTTTCATCATTTCTTAATTAAGTATTATTTATCATTGTAATTGCTTTATTTTTTTTATTTACTCATTATTTATTGTCTTTTCGTTTTTTCAATTAGCTGCTTTGATTTAGATACAATTAGTTTTTTGTCTTGTGATTAAAATTAAGTAAACTTAGTAGCATTCGGTAGCTCTTGGTAAGCTCAATAAGCTTGCATAATTTAAAAAAATTTGGTCCAGTTAAGTTATTTTACAAACAAGTTCGAAAATTTATGTTAATGTCGGTTTTTGAGTTTTTTTTTATCTAATATTTTATTGGCAACTAAAATTTTTTTTTTAATTTTTCAGGTTATAAACTTTACCAAGAGTTATCGAATATACTAAAATTATTTTGTTTGGTTTAATGCGATTTTAAGAGGTATATTTTTAAATTGAAATCTTCTGCAATACAATTTTGAAAAAATTGCGCCAAGCCAAGGAATGAACTACAGATTTCCTAAGCATATTTTTAATTTGAAATAATTCATAAATGCAAAGAAACCTTGGTCCCCATATCTAATTAACATTACCAGATAATAATAATAAAATACTGTAATGATACTTATATTGTTAATAATATTTTCGAATATTTGCATAACTTTTATTGAACAATTAAAACTACTTTTTATATTTATTCTAATTTAAGATATTATTGGTTATTCATATGAAAGAATTAAAAAACAAGGAGTATTCAACATCAATAACATTTTATATTTAAGGGAATTTAATATTATTTAAATCAATTGCAAATTATTTAAAATCTCATTTATGGGAGTTACACAAATAAAAATTAAATACTTTAAATAAAAAAAGAAGAAAACAACAAAATTTAATTTAATAAAAGAGCATATTAACAATTTTGCACAGAAAAGAACCTTTTTTTGGAAATTTTGAGAAAACCTATGCGAATGGTTTTTTAAATTCATTTTCTTTACAATAATTGGTTTTTCGGGATATCATTAAAGTTTTACCAAGGATAATTTAAATGTAAAAAAAAAATTGAAAAAGAGTTTAGCGGTGCTGGTGGGCGCCAACAGTGAACTTTTTTTTTTTGGTAATTTGACTCTGATTTGTTAAGTAATTCTGACCAATAAACCGAGAAACAGCCAGTGTAGTTTTTACCAATTTTAATTTAACACAAGTACTAGAACCAAAAGATTTTACATTAAAATTGAAACACTGACAATAATTACCCCATAAATAGATAAATGATCCAATTTTATTTTACCCTAACAATGTGTTAATAATAAGAGGTATTTAAAAAAAAATTCTTCAATTATAAAGACTAAATCAATGTATTATATTTATATTATCAAGTAATTTGCTAAATAGACATTGATTATAAACATATATTGAAAATATTAAAGAAAAAATAGCGAAAAGAATAAAAAAAGGCTTTATTGGAATCATAAACCCTCAAAAAATGCGGCAAACATAATTAGGTAATAAATTTTTCAAAATAAACTTCAATTAAAGTGAGTCGCTAAAATTTATCATATTAAACAAAAAAAAGCAAGAAAAGTGGATTATTTTTTAAATAATAAAAAAAGTAAACTTATAAAATTCCTAAAATAATTATTTTAATAAAAATATAATTATGGGTCAATTTATTCTATTCACCAGGATTAAAAAGTCTCAATGAAAAGGCGTACTGGCTGGTACGCTACCTCGACAAATTAATTTGCAAAAACAATTAGAAAAGCGTTCAAATAAAATTTAAATAATAAAAGAGTAAAGAAGATATTTTTAAAAAGAAATCATATAATTAAAGTAAGTCAGCAGGTCTAAAAGTTTCATTAAAAAATTTATAAAAAATGAAAAAAACAATTAATTTGAACTGAAAATTGATTTTCAATAAAATTCAATTTCCTCAATTAATTAAAAAAAGCTTGAATATGCTACTTCTTTTTTGATTTTTTGGGTAATTGTTTCGCAAGAATTTTGTTGAATTTATGCATAAAATGGGTTTATTTCTTTTAGATGAATATTATACTGTGATAAACGACCTATTTCTTGGGAAATAGCTTATTTAATAAAATTTCGTTTTTATTCGTTATAAAGCTTTATTGAGAAGGATTTAATTTTTAATATAATTTTACAAAAAACAAACAAAACAGTCTATCAATAAATTAACTTATTAAATATTGTCCATAGGCCTTCCAAATAAGAACAACAAAAATAACCGATCCTCATTAGTACCCTCTTATTAATTATTGCCCACAGGTTTTTTCAATTACCATTTTATTTAGATTATTTGATTGTTGAGAATGTTTTGTCGTGAGTGGCACAACATGGGCGAACTTATTCTGTGCTTCTGTATTGCGCATTAAAATAACGACAGATTGGTAAAAGTTCATCAACGTTCCAGTTGGCGGCGAGTCGTTACATTCTAATTCCTTATTTGTGTTTCAAATTTTTTTTATTATTATAATTTAAAGCTTCAATTATATATTTGTATTGAATTATTAACTTTTTGTGATCGAATCTAAAATAAAATCTATATTTATTTACTTGTTAGATAGATCACCAATTTTTGGTAAACTATTAATCGACAAATTAGTAAATTCTTCGTTTGAACGTCACTAGAAACCATTATTTTGGCATTTTTGTCACTAAAATAGTTAACTCACTATTTTGGGGTTTCGTCACTATTTTAGGGTTTTTGGGGAATTTCTTAAGGAAAATACAATAAAAAAGAAAAATACACCCCTAAGGATCGGACTTAAAAATTTCAAAATTTACACTCCTAAGAATAGACTTTTCAAAGCCAAAAATTTTGGCCAAAATTTATCAAGAATAAAATTTCTTTAAAACCCAAAATTTTGAAGAAATGCATCGAATTTTTGCCCGAGAATTTTGAAATGTACCTCATTTAATTGCAACCAACAATTGGAATAAAAAAAATTTTTTTTATATATAGTGGCATAAAATTTTCACTATTTCGTCACTATTTTGCGTGCTGGGACGTTTGTTAAATTCCGCCACTATGGGCGTTTGTTAAATCCGCCATCTTTTACAAATTTTCCGAACATAATTAGTCATAACTTTGTTCAAAAGTAACCAAATTAAACAATCCTGGTATCATCCGATAGCTATTGGATTGCTCTATTTATCTACTAAATTTCAAAAAAAGAATAAGTTTAAAAAAATATATCCAAAAATATTTTATTATTCAATCTCACGGTCCTAATTTTTGTAAAACTTAATCATAATTTTTGAAATTTGGAAGACTAATAGAGCTAATCAAAAGCAATCGGATGATACCAAGAGTATTTAATTTAGTTGCGTTTGAACAAAGTTATGACGGATTATGTTCGGAAAATTTGTAAAAAGTGGCGGATTTAACAAACGCCCATAGTGGCGGTATTTAACAAACGACCTAGCACCCTATTTTGAACTTTTTCTCACTATTTTGTAACTATTTTGGCATTTTTTCACAACTATTTAGTTATCTATTTTGAGATTTTTCGTCACTAAAAATTCTGCCCTATTCATCAACATTCCATTGGCGGCGAGTGGTTGCATTCTAATTCCTTATTGATCTTCAAGTTTTACCACAACATTACAATTCTTAAAGACAAAAAGAAATAAATAAATTTAGTTTTTAGTTGAAATTAAAAAAGAAATTTAATTTTAAATAAAATTTATTTGTCATTTTAATTATCACACTCGACCGACGTGCTTATTGGTGAGTTAAAAATAAATTTACTAAAAAATTCTTTAAACCAACATAGAAATGGAATTTTAAAAAAGGTCCATATTTACTAAATAAAAATGTTAAGTTTTTAATTGGAATTTATACTAAGGTTATTGTTAATTATTTTAATTTTTACACCTTGTATTCTGCCCCCTATGTTTTTTATGAACGTTAATATAAACTTTTAGTTCAATTTAATATTTACGAGTAAAATTTATGTTCGCATTCCTTCGATTATAAATGGTTTCATTATATCGTTTAAAATTGCATTGAAAGATTTTAGTAGAAATATTTTATCTAAATTATAATTCATTTATAAGCATATCAGGAAAAGATAAAAGTTAAACAAAAATTTTTTTAATATTAACTCTGCAATAAACCTCGCTTACCATTATTGTTTTGTCCGTGTTTCGATAATTTTAATAATAATGAAATTAAATAAAAATTTTACATTTGGATATTTTATTTCTCATTTTGTTTGCTTTTCCAATAAATGATCATTTGATAAAAAGCCTTAATTCGATTTCCTATAATTAATCTAATAATTTTCTAAAAAAATAACTGGGCACAATGTTTTATTATATAAAAAGGAGTTAAAAATTAATAATAAAAAAATAATAATTAAATAAATAAATTTAATTAAAAATACACAAAAGGTTCGTAGTAATAAAAAAGGGCATCAAATTTACAAAGTTTAATGATTCATAATTGACAAATCTATTCAATAGTTCCCAACATATTTTAATTATTTTATTAGACATTAAAAAAATTCACAAAATCTATCTTCATACTTAAATTTATTTCAATTAAGACAAAGAAATAATGAACATTTCATTAATTTCATTTTTTTTCTTATTAAGATAGAAAGATTGAAATTAAGTGAAGTTGCATAAGATAAAACCAAAGCGTAAGCAAAAAAAAAAAGAGTGGATTTTAGAATGAAATTTATCCTAAAAAACTTTCAAAAAGTTTATAAAACAAAATTCATTATCAATTTCATATTTGCAGTTACCTGAAAAAAACTTGAAAAAAATAATTAAAAAATAATAATAATGATCTACATTTAGAAGTTCCCTTGATTTTTTGCTAAAAAAGAAGTTACTATTTGCTTTTCTAAATATTTAGAAAAAAAAATACAAAAAAAATCATTATAAATTAACTTAACAATATTGGTGATTTATATATAAAATAATAAACTTTAAATCATATGGGCTTATAAATAAAATTTATAAATGGATCGAGATCTTCAAAGAAATAAATGAATCGTATATAAACAATGAAATTTAAAAATATTAAAGAATTAAAATAATAACAATCTGTTCTAGTTTTATTCGTAATTTTAATTTTAATTAAAAATGCAAATTATTCGATTAAAATTTGCAATTAAATCCTTGACAAAGAATGCCCGCGAAAAAAAAAATTAGAATGATCGCCCATGATTAAATATAAAAAAAAAGTAAATCAAATAAAATTGTTTAAAAATTGTCAACTAAAAAATGATCAAGTAAAGCCTGTGGGACCACAAGTAAAGCCATAAAAACAGTAAAAAAAGAGAACATACAACCTTCACAAAGGAAGAAGTAAGTATTCTGAAAAAAAAATTTTTCAATAGCGTCCGGGTGAGAATTTTCTAAACATTTAAATATAATTAACATTCTGTTTTTAAAAGTAAAGCGGGCTTTCTCTAAAGCACTAATAAAAGACTCAATTCATTAAATATTACCAAAACAAAACAAAAAGCAGTATTTAAACCATAATAAAAGGAATCAGTTAATCGAATTTTAACAAATAAAACTTAAAAATAAATAATAAATTAATTCAATAATTTGTGTAGCAAGTTATGGTGTTAAAAATTTTGTTAGCTATGTTTTTTGAAAACATGGATATTAATTGGAATTGGAGTATATTCGCCGTTCTAATTAAGGTTTTTGCTGGTTTTAGCTTAGTCGATATTTTTTTTTTTTCAATTTTCATGGCGTCATTCCTAATTGCTGTGTTTTTATTCAAAAAATTAAATTTGAGAAACGAATTCTGTTCGAATTTTCTCTATAAACAGATTAGGTAGGCGTTTTCCTGAAAAAATTTGCATCAACATGTTTGAAAATTTTTTAGCATATATTTTTTTGTTTAAATCCACATTCTTTGCCTCATCTCTTTGTTTCCTTGCTATTTCTTTGTTTTTCTCTTTTTCTCTATCCTTCTCTATCTCTTTCTGTTTTATCTCCCTCTTTCATCCTCGCCCCTCTCTCTGTCTCTCTCTCACTTTTTTTCTATCTTGATATTTTGTCTCCTCTCTCTCTTCCTCCTTTCTTCTTTCTCCATTCTCTCTCTTGCACTATTGCCAATTCTCTCCTTTTCCCTTTCTCGCATCATTGCAAATTCAGGAAAACCTACTAAAGGAAATTAATCAATAATTCAATAAAAAAGGAATGACTGAAAAATTTCGTGCTGGGACGAAGTCCGAATATTGTTCATTTTTTTTATAAAATGATATATTATTTTTATTAATAAAATCGATATCATTTTTAAAGATTCATAGAATGTGCAATAATGCCTTTTCTTTCGTTTTCATTTTTATTAAATTTAGTCTTGGTATTTAATGAGTAATTTGAAATGCACAGAATAATAGTCAGATAAAAAATAAAAGATTTCATTTTCTTAATAAAATTGAATAAATCGGAATAAATATTTTTTTTTAATTTAAAGTTATTAAATAAATACCAAGACTATATTTAATAAAAATGAAAACGAAAGAAAAGGCATTATTGCACATTTTTCTATGAATCTTTAAAAATGATATCGATTTTATTAATAAAAATAATATATAATTTTATAAAAAAATGAACAATAACAATTTATTAATATTATACTGAAACGGCCCTTCCTCCGAAATCCCCCACTTGCACTATTCGGACTTCGTCCTAGCACCGAAAAATTTGTTTGTTTGTATAACATTCGATTTCTTTTCCGTCCTTGCGAAACGATATGGACCATTTCTCTTTTTTAAACAGATTATGTGATTTGCATCATTTTTTCTTCTCTCTCTCTCTCTCTCTATCCTTTTTCTTCTTTCTCACTCCACTAATTATAAATGAACAAAATAAAAAGATGCTATGACGTTAGTCAAAACCGGGCTTTAGTCAAAAAACCCTCAATATTAAAAATGTAAAAATATCCATAATTTGCTTCTTAGCTACCAAATTTGTAATTCTTGATATCATTGATAGCCATAAGTATTCTCTATTGGTTTGCGAAATTTCAGAAAATTTCTTTCAATTTCAAAAAAGTTATGACGAAAAGAAACCAAAAAACTCAAGTTTTTCCAACATTTTTTGTCTAACTTTTTTGAAATTGAAAGAAATTTTTGAAATTCCGCACACTAATAGAGAATACTAGCTATCAAATTATATCAAGGATTATAAATTTGGTAGCTCGGAAGCAAAGTTATGAATAATTTTAATCTTTTAATGTTTTTCTGATTATTACCTCAATAATTTTGTAATTTGAATATTTGTGGGCTCTTACGAAAGGGTAACTACCGTGCTGGGACGAAGTACGAATAGTGCAAGTGTGGGCGAAGTACGAATAGTGCAAGTGTGGGCGAAGTACGAATAGTGCAAGTGGGGGATTTTGGATGAAGGGCCGTTTCAGTACGGAAAATTAATAAACATTTAATAATTTTATAATTATTAATAACTTTTACCACTAAATAAATTATTGTTTTAATACAGAGGTGTCAGTTGGAAATTCAATAAAAAAACATACAGACCAAAAAAATTATTTTGGGGTCAAAAAAATAATATTTCTTAAAAGCGATTGCGCAGCTATTGTAAAACAATTTATTTAAGTAAATGAATATTAAATATTCTATTTTTAATTACCAATAAGCATTTTAAGCAATTTGGGACTGTAAATAATTTGATTGTAGATTTCGAAGCAAGATTTTAGCTAGGCTTTGAAATGAGACACAATACAATTTTGAAAAAGGATGGGCCCGTTGGTGCCGATAGGCAGCACAAGAAAATTCTGAAAAATTAGTAATAAATTAATTGCTTAAAAAACTGTAAAAAAAGCGCTGCCGTACGATTCGTCCGCCCAGATATTTAATTTTTTTAACATTCGACCTAGCTAAAAATATAAGGCCATAAATTTACTTTTATTTAAATGTCAATTAAATAAATTAGTTTTCCGTACTGAAACGGCCCTTCATCCGAAATCCCCCACTTGCACTATTCGTACTTCGTCCTAGCACCGGTAACTACAAATGAGTTATTTATTTTTTATCAATATTTATATGTTTTGGCAAACGTAGGGGATTTTTTTGTTTACTCTTTAATATAATGCTTAACAAAATTATTTTACATTCTATAAAAAAAGCAGCTGCAATAATTTAATTATTTAACGCATATACATTAATCCCCCTGATTTATATTAAAAAATTGGAAAAAAAAAAAGAAAGCAAAATATACTAATAAAAATGAAAGATCATTTTCGTAAATAAAGGAATTACAAGAAAAAAATATATTTTATATTCATAATTTTTTAGTATCTGTAAAAAAATTAATTAATCCAGACATTAAACGGTAAAAACAGGAAGAAAAAATGAAAAGCGCATTAAGAAAAAGATTAACTAATTAAAATAAATTTGCAAATAATAAAACCTTCAACTTTCAATATTGAATTGTTTTTTTTTGCCTTTTAATATATTTATTTTGTTTAAACGAATGAAATATCAATTTTTGCACATAATTCCCGAAAAATTATATAGGTTATGCTTTAATTAAAAAAGTGTTTTATCCTAAATTTTAAATATAGGACCTTTACACCGCTGCCCGTCGATTGGTCCCTCTTCGATTCGTCCCCGTGTCGATTCGTCCCCAAGCCAAAATAGTCGATTCGTCCCAATTTTTAAAAAAATTTCTAAGTCTTGAGATTTTTCAATAAAAAATTACTGGGAATTTTTTTAAGCAGCAAATAAAGAAAAACCTAAAATTTTCACAAATTTTTTAAAAAAACCCCCAAAAATGATTAAAAAATCAAAAATTTTGCGAAAATTTTAGGTTTTTCTTAAGTTTGCTGCTTTAAAAATTCCCAGTAATCTTTTATTGAAAAATCTCAGACTTAGAAATTTTTTAAAAATTGGGGACGAATCGACTATTGGCTTGGGGGACGAATCGAAACGGGGACGAATCGACAGCGCCCTTTTACACTAATACATTGAATTTTTCTTTATGTTATTTTCTATAAATAAGTGGATTAGACAGGCGTTAAAAGTGCAGAATTTCAAGGCCTTTCTTTAGACATCTAAAAAGTCTATTGTTCTTAAAGTCAAATAGTTGTTGTTTTTTCAGAACAAGCCTAAATAGAATGCTTATTTTAGTTTTTCCGTATTCCAAAATGTAAAAAATTTTTTAGATATGTTAACAGTAAAATAAATTTCTGGCACATAGAGCAATAATACTATTTACGAATTACCAACAAGCCATAATTATTACTTTTGGAGGAATTCTTAATTTTTAGGTTAAAATTAAGTGGGAATTAAAATATGTGATTATCAAAAATTACACTATAACCGCTACAAAATTTAATAAAATTCGAAGTAAAGGAGACAAAAGCAAGAAAATTTTATCTAAATAAAGCAGAGGAATCAAGAAAAAATAGGCTACACAGTTATAAGGATAATCAAATATACAGAGCCCATTATGTGAACATTGAATTAAAAAAAATAAATAAATTTGTCTGCTTATTGACGGTTAAATAAATGAATTTTGTGCTAAGAATCTATAAAGTTGTCATTGAATAAACTGTAAAAATGAAGATATGAATATTTCCAAAAACCTAATAAAGAAATCTATTGAAATTTGTAAATAAGCGTTGAAGTAAAAAAGCCATAATTATCCCGAAAATTATGTATTACACTATCATTTTTTCCCCCCCCCGATAGAAATTTAAAATAGCATACACCGCAGTTTCTTCTATTAATCGAAAAATAAATAAAAAAATAAAAACATTACCAATAACGGAGTACTAAGTTGTATAGCAATATGGCTTCCAATAGGGTTTACCTACAGAAAAACGATGATGCAAGTTGTTTTGTGGGATGCCCCTAAAAAAAAATATTTTTTTTGGATTAATTAAAGTTAAAACACATTAAAGGATTTTTTAAACAATAGTAAAGTAATGAATTTAGGTGTACCCATTAGCCAAAATATGTCAAATGATGATGTAAGGAATATATTACTATTACGTTACTTTTTATCTTTAAAAGACAGTTATATAATTTGAAAGTTACAATTAATTGTACGATTATCCATTGTGAGCGGCACGAATAAATTTTTGGTAAATTTAATAATTATATTAAATATATTTATTGGGGACAGCTTATCGAAGACTTAAAAACAATCAATTAAGAATCAGACACCAACTACATAGAATAAACTATTATTAAAAAAAACTTATTCCCGGTTACTCTTTTAACTTTTGTTTGACCTAAATTTTTCCAGATTCCCATGTACACTTATATTCTGTAACTATAAGCTTTTGAAACGTACCAAGAATATAGAACAAATTGGGATTATCTATATAAAAACAAGTATGGCCCTGCAATCAAGAATGGATTGATGTGAACTAATAAGAGTAGGCGTGGGCATAAAAGATAGAGAATGCTGGCACACCATCTAAATGGTTACTGGTCAAGTGTTGCTTTGCGAGATTTGTTATTGATAATTAATACAAAATAAAATTTCGGCAAAAAAGCGGTTGAATGCTTTACTGGGGCCGCCGCCTCCCAATGCAGCCCTTATTTCGCCAGCAGTTTATAAAAAGAAAAATTATATCAAGTGTGGGTTGGTTAAAGCATACTATTATAACTGTAGAAAAAATTTAAGAAAATTTTACAAAGTAATCATTTTCTTTTATCATGAACTTTACTAGTAATTGTTATGAAAGAGTGTCTTCTTTAACGCCAAAAAGTTCAAAGAACTGATGAGCTTATTAAAAAACGAATAAAACAATAAAAAAAATAGGATGACACAATAGGACAATGACATAATTTAGATAAAAGAGAATAATATCTGCAATATGTCCACTGCTAAATTGCAAAAATTTCAAAAAACTTTTCAAAAGTTATGAACCAACAAAAAAAGGGTGCAAAATTGCCATAACTTTTTCAAAAGATTTCAATGAAAATTTTCTGAAATTTAACAAGTTAGTTGAACAATTAAAGGCCTATCTTACAGTTTTGCAAATGGTTCAAAATGTATGGCCC
This sequence comes from Heterodera filipjevi, assembly GCA_039877585.1. Classification (NCBI taxonomy): domain Eukaryota; kingdom Metazoa; phylum Nematoda; class Chromadorea; order Rhabditida; family Heteroderidae; genus Heterodera; species Heterodera filipjevi. Next base: position 253 of record JBDPZO010000537.1, on the reverse strand, counting down.
AAAAAAGTTCAATATATCATTGAAATTCGGAAAATACTCAATTGAATGAGCTAACTAGGTAAACTAAACATACCTCTTCATTTATTCGACTGAATTAATAATACCTGTTGGCTTTTTGTGCCCCAATGTGAACCAATCATGAGGACAGAGTTGGCAATAGTGAGGAAAGAACGGAACCATTTGGCCAATACTTAATTTTACAGATTTATTGGATGTTCGTCTTGCTTAATGTGGGTAAGAATGATCTCAATAA
>JBDPZO010000536.1:0-14987 GCA_039877585.1 Heterodera filipjevi | reverse complement strand
TTGAGTATAGAGATGATTATTTTCAAATTTTCCAGCCTATTTTGAAAAAACTTGAATTAGATTCTAATATATAAAAAATTTAATTTGTAAATTTTTAAAATTGAGATTAACTCAACACACTATTTATTTTGAATCAATTTTTTTGAATATATTTTATCTCTCATTAAAGCAAAAGAAAATTTATCTGTGCTTATTTTTAAATTTGTATTCTTTGATGTTTTTTTGTTTTTATTTATTCCTATAATAAAATTGTGAATAATTTTAATGCTTGTTCATTGTCAGCTGTATGTTTATTCTTGTCATGACGAGCAGCAGGCGAATTATCATGAAAATGGCTTCTATATTTACTATCAAATTAAAAATTCTACAGTAGTTAAATTATTTTACATTGGTCATAAAGTTGATTTTGCCTTTAATACCATTTTTATTTTTAAGTCTAATTCAATTAGTTTCGATCAGGAAGCATTCTCTGTTTGCTCCACAACCATCAAATAATTATGTGCTTAAATCAGTGGGTCACTTAAAAATAGCCTTTCTTTAAAAGATTGTAGCAGAATATTTATATTGAATTGACCAAATTTTTGATTTTGCTTACTCCATAAATTTTAATAAATATTTTCTCTTTTTCATTTCTTCGTTTTTAAAATTTTTGCCAGAAAAGCATTGATTTTTTTTTCTATATTTTTCAAAACAAATTGTTCCCAATTAATTAAATGTAGCAAATCTATTTTTTAACATAAATTTATGAACAAAATGAGAAAGAAATTTATTTCTTCTAAGTCTTTGCCAATAACAAAGGTTTTCCAATATAAATCTTTTTATCTCAAAATGCCTAAAAAATCACTCTAAAATCCTTTTTAAAAATAGTTTTAGGTTAATTATATGTCACATTCTTCTGAAGACTAAGAAATTAAAATAAACGAATCTTTAAACAATTCTAACCAAAGGAAATACAAGTAACAATTTGAATAAATTTGTTTAATAATTTTTATATTTAAGAAAAATTTAATTACTAAAATCCAAAAATTATCAAACAAAAAAAACCACTTAGAGGTCTAGCGCTTGGTTTTTTTTGGTAAATATTTTTTAAAATTTTCACTTAAATTTAATTTTTTTAAATTCATTGTTTTTTTCTTTAAATAATTTTTTGGATTTTAGGTTTTTAAAGATTTTTTTTTAAATAAAAAATTCTTTTGCTACATTGGGATTTCAATCGCTTTTAAAGTTTGATAAATGTGATATTTTTTATTTTTTAAACATTTATTATTTTTTTTAAATTTCATTTGAAAAAATAATAATTTATATACCTTTATCAATTGTTTTTATAATTTTTTAAATAAAAAAAATTAGCGCGCGCTATTTTATATAGTAATAACTTAAAAAGCATTTAACCTTTACTAACATTGTCGAAATATAAATAATTATTTCCTTTGCAATTTGATTTTATAGATTTCCTTCTTTTTGTAATAAGTCAAATCGTTTTCTCATTTTAATTATATAATTATTTCAAATTTAAATTTTTCATGGGATACTAAAACCATGCTTTTTTAATTGATTTCGGACCTTCACTATTCATTGCTTAACTATAATGTAAAAAAAATATATGCTTTTTATAAAATAATTTTTATTTATTAACCTAATTTATTAAGGAAATTTTTAAATGAAATGAAAATATATATTTTTTTAATTTTAAATATTACAAGTCCTCCCTCCAATTGGCAAGCCAATGCTTCATTTCCACGAGATTTCGCAATTAAAATTTTTTTATTTATTGCTTCGTTTTTCATAATTGCAGCATTATACTTTTTATAAAAGAATTAAATGTTTTTTATATGGAAAAAATAATACAAAAATTTTGGCTTCAACCTAAAGCTACAGTTTTGCGCTACAAACATTCAAATTTAAAAATTTGATAATTATTTTTATTTTATATAATATACATTTTTATAATTATTTAAATATTTAATTAAAGAGCTTTTACTTTTATTTTTGTAGCAAGTGATAAATGGAAATTAATATTTTATATACTATTTTTATCCTAGCTCATGTGCAACTGAAACAAGTAAAAAATAATAGAATAGAGAATTTTTAATTTAGACTGAAGTCATTTGTTAAGTAAATTTATAAATGCACTCATTTATTAATTATTAGATTTTTTTAAAATTTCTTCCTTTAATATTTCATTTTCATTTTATTACTCTTTTCTGTCTAATTTTGAATATCAAATTATTTTAAATTGAAATGATTTAAATGCCTCTTTTTTGCCTAAAAATAGTGTAAGCCTTGAATATAAATTTTATTCATTCACATATATCAAACTCCCCCGTCTTCGGGAACATTTTTCCTGTGTAGATGCCGAATAGTTTTTCATCATAAGGTGCCGCCATTCTTAATGAATTTAGTGTTTTCTCTATTGTTAACAGTTGTGCGACCTTGAGCATTAAATTCATTTATTCAAATAATTTTATATTTTTTTAATTAAATTTTTAAGAATTTATTTCAAATTATTTTTATTTCTTCTTTCATTTTTTCCGCCAGATATGGGCTTAGTTTCTCAGTTTGGAAAAGCCGGGATAATAAAGTTATATGATTAATTGAATATTTAAATTTCTTTATAGGTAAATTCTAACCTAAGTATTAATTTATTGAATTACTGTTTGTTTTTTTTTGAAATTTTAAGTGCCAAACCCATTAGATATCCAAGACCGACTTCCATTATAATTGGTTCATTCATGAAAAGTTATAGCAAGGGCCCGGATTTGTATGGATTTCCATATTTTTTGAGAGCTTATTTCGGAGTAATACTAGTATAAAAAGCATTTACACCATGGTTTGAGGGTGCATTTTTATACCCATATTTTCTATACCTTTTCATATTTCGGGCAAAATTTTAGTACATATTTTGCTTTTAAAAAATTCATGAGAAAGATTCAATAAAAACGAAAAATAATCCCAATAAAAAATACTCCATAAAATGCAAAATTTTGGCAAATATTTTGAAAATCAAAATAATTTTCAAAAATATTGCTTAAAAATATTTATGTAAGATCCCTTGTTAATTAAAAATATTTTTTTTTCCTTTTGCCTTAAAATAGCCCATTTACCATGATGATTTAAAGTTTGAAAAAATCTGAAAAAATTCTGAGAAATTTTACTCTCTCATTCTAGAAAAATGTATGTCTATATTTTTCAATTTTTTCCATATTTTATCGGTTTTTTGTCCATATTATAACTATTAATCCGTGCTTTTGTTATGACTATTTGTTGTATATGTAAGCTAACAGAATTACTTATTCTGATGAGTGACTTCAATGGCTCTCGGAAATCGGACAAAAGATAAAAAGAAAATGATAAGAAAATGACAAAGTAAATGTCTTAATAATTACACAAAAGTTATGACAATTAAAATGAGCTTATTTGTTGTCCGATTATCCGGTCAAGGCTTCAATTTCTTTGCTTTTCGTGCCCCAGAATTAAAAAAAAAAAAAACGTTTAGGCCTGAGTGTCTCAACTGCGGATCGACAAATGCGGACCAGTTTTGAATTCTACCTTGCTTTTACAATTATTCTTACTCATAAATATTAATTTTAATTTTTTGAAGTTTTCTTCATCTGTCTTTTATTATTTTATATTAAAAAAAATTATTAATTTTTATTTATATCTCTGCCATTATGATTTCTCGGTGCAGATCAAAAAGTGGAATCGAAATTCCATTCTGGTTTTTTTATTATTTTTTTGATTTAAGTTTCATAATGAAAATTCTTAATTTTAATTTTATTAGTTAAATGTTTCCAAATTAATGCTGTTTCCAAACTCTAATATTTTTGGATTTTTTAAAATTTTTATAATTTGGTTTTAGATATTAAAATATAATTTATTTTCCTTTAAAAAAATCTCGGTGATAACACAGATAGAATACTCGTCGTTAGTGATAAATGCTTTAGAGTTTATTGGGTAGTCATTGATTTATCTATTTCTTGATTTCAAGGTTCTCCGGTTGTAAATTCTTGCTCTTTATAGAACCAGCAATACAGCAATTTTAAGCTACATAAAAATTAGTTGATTTTCATTTACTATTTTTATGCAGTTCAAATAGCGTTATTTTATTTATTGTAAATTTTGTTTTTCCAAAAAATTTTATTATATTTTTCCCAATTTTTAGCAAAATTAAGCCGATGACGTTTGATTAATTAATGTTTGTATTATTAGCGAATTAAAAATATTTATTTTTTAAAAATAAACTCGAATAGCTATTATTTTTTCTTCTTTAATTTTGATATTCTTGAAAAAATTTTTGAAATTTATATGAAATAGTTGCATAATAATATTGTTTTGCCAATATTTATTGTGCAGGGTACTTCATGCCCATGTGATTTCGACATTAAAAATATTTATTTATTTAATAAACATATTTATATAATATATATTCTTTTAATAAAAAGCGATTTTTATTAATTATTTGGTTTACTCTTAAAAATCTTCTATATTAAAAAAATGTTTAAAAAGAATTAATCTTTAAAAAAATATAAGCTTAACTAATATTTTGGTTTTAAAATTGATTATTTGATTTTCAGGAATTGATAAACTTTTTAAACTTGTTAATTATTATTGTTCCATTATGTAAAATAAATTTGATCAAATTTAAAACATGTTCGTTTATTCTCTCATTAGGCAGAAAACGGCTTTTCAATGGAATTTCGCAATAGAAAATATATTTTAGTATTTTTTTAGCGGATATTGGATGATTCATCTGTTTTTTTTTAATTTTCAAACAGCAAACCTTTTAGAAGAAAAATTCATTCATTTCTTTGTTTGTTTTTGTTTTTTCATTTTAACCTTTATTGTTTGTTTTTATTTTGAAAACATCTTTGCTATTTATTTCTGGCTTTTTTTAATAACTTTCAACTAATGAATGAAGGTATGCTTCAATAGTGGCTGATCTTTTCTTTAAGTCTTTTGACCTTTTTTTTGAATTTTCTCTTTGATTTTTAATAAAAAATTAAATTCATTTCTTCTAAATTTTGGTTATTTACCAAAATGAAAATTAAATTCATATTAAGCAGATTTTTTATTGTTTTATTGAATGTTATAACAGTTTTAGTACGATTGCAATCGTTATTCAATTCTTTGCTCTTTTATCAAGACAATTTATGTTCAAGCCGCTTTTCGCTTTCCATCAATTTTAGTTAAAAACAAATTGAAATAAACACAAAAACATTAGCTGATGAATATATGAGATGGATTCAGCGAATTCATTACTTTTTTTTTGCTTTTTAATTTTTATTGTGAATATATTTTTTTAGAAATTCTAAATTTGACTAATTTAACAACAAACATGCGTTTTTTTCATCATTGTTTTTTTTACTTTTTTCAGGTGTTGCCTTTTTAATTAATATTTAGAAATTTGGGTTCAAAATCCTTTTGCATATTGGTAATTAAGTAAAACCCCATTCATCTGATTAATGAGCAAATAATGCATTAAATTATTATTAATCGTGTCTTTTCGATATTATTTCCTTTAAGGCTGCAAGAATTTTAATGCTCAAAAGATTTTTCAGTAATTTATTTTAATATCTTAAAAATTTTATTCTTTCAAAATAATCCTTTAATACTGTTTTACATTTTTTAGGGGGAAATCAATTTTTCACGTTGCCCGCACCTCTTTCGTACAAATTCTCTCATCAATTTTCTAATTTTCACAATTATTCCAAAATTTGCGTGATACACTGTGAATTCTTTTTAATTGATAAATGTAATATTTTTATTAATTTTTCCTAATGAATTATTATGTTTGTTTCACTTTTCATTTCTTATAAAAAAAATACAAGAGGATCTGTTGCAATCTATTCATTGTTATATCGATATTTTGATTTCATAAATTTTCTTTGAGTAAATCTATTACCAAAACAATATATGAAATTAAAAATAAATTATTTCAAATTATTTCGTTTTATTACATTTGAATAAACTTTTTAATAATATTAATATTATGGCTAACTTTTATTGAGTTAAACTATGAATTATATATTTATAAAGCACTTATTGTCGTTTTATAATATAATAGTAGTACTATTTAATTATTTATATATGTATAAATAAATAGTTGTTTTCTAACTCCATAATCAAAAAATCTGAAAATTACTTAAATTATTCAATAATCTTTCTCGTTCTTCTGGTCAAAAGATGTAAAATCTTATATAAATTTATCATTGCTTATTAAAAATATATTTTTTTAAATCTCTTTTATTTTTCTTATTTTACATTTATAAAAATTTATTTTATATTTTTTTTAATTATATAATTTCTTTTTCATATAAATTTCACATAAATAAATTATTTACAAATTTTATTTTACTAGTGATATCGACGTCCATGTTATCAATGTCGCACTTGCTCGTTTTTTGATTTTATATTTTGCATAAATTAAACAATATATTTTCTTCAAAGAAATATTTATTTTTGGCCCTTAAATTCGGTTAGCTTTATAAAAATTTTGGGCCTTATTATTATTAAACAATATCTTGATGTAATTTAGTCGATTTTTATTTTTTTTAATCAATATTTTTGTCAAATATTATATTTCTTTGTTTGAATTAGGGTTCCAAACCCGCATGCGGGTAGTGCTCTATGCGGGTAACGGGGTTTTTAATTTAGGGCGGACGGGTAAACCCGTACCCGCATGCGGGTTTCGAGGATGTGCGGGCGGCTACCCGGGTACCCGCTTTTTTAACGCTTGGCTCCTGAATTTCAAAAAAAAAAAATCAAAATTTTTTTTTTAAATTAAAAAAAGGCGGTAAAAATCAAATAATTTAATCCGACTTCATTATTCTCAAAAAAATTCATTTTCGTCATCATCAATTGACGGTCCCATTGCAATTTTGTCCATGTTTGCCTTCATAATCAAAATATCTCCAGCCATCTGTGCCGAAAGTCTATTCAAATGATTATTTTTGCAATATTCTTTTTTTGCCCCAAAATCTTTTTTTTAACTGAATGTTCTTTTTTAAAATTTTAAGATTAGTCCTGTTTTCATATAGAAAAATTTATTTTAAATGTTTTCCGGCAGCAGTTATTGATACTTTTAGATACTTTTATGCTTAAATTTTCCCAAAAATTTATCTCTAGGCCGGCGGTGCCGATAGGCGCCGCTGGGAAAATTTTTGAAAATTCGTTGTGATTTATTAACAGATTTTTAAGCAAAAATGGTTAAGTTTGGAGAATTTTTAAGACAAAAATACAGAGAAGCATTGTTAAAAAAGGCAAAAAATTAATTTTCGTTTTTGGTTCGGATGGTGAAATTAATAAAATAAATTATTTTATAACTATTACACTAAAATACCAACTTTTGAATATTGGTTTTAAATATTTTGGCTTGTTGGGTTCAGATTAGATCTATCTTTTGTACCTTTAAATTCTATATATTCCTTGCTCTATTCCCTCAAATTTTTCATTAATGGCGCCAGCATTAATGATACCTTACGGTATTTTTTTATGGTTTAACTATTTTTACTTCTTATGAGACGTTGATTCCTTGTGGCAATGAGAAGGGACAGGGGGGGGGGGGAAAGAGAGGGAAAGGAGGGTAGGGGAGAACCGCTGAAACACTCCATTTAAAAATTTGAAAAAATTTAAATTTAAAAATTTAATTTTCTAAAATTACTTTTATTCAGGTTCAAAAAAGAATGTAAATTTATGACTCATGCAAAACCTCAAAATCTGTGGTGTATATTTTGGGCATGACGATTAAAATCAAATATTTTTATTTTTTTTTAAATAAAGCAAAAATTTATTTTCGCTATGAGTTTATTTGCATTTTTGATTAAGTCTATTTATATTTTTATGGGTTTTAAATTTGGAGTGGCATATTCCTGTTATTTTATTACTGGTGTATTGGCCTTCTATTTATTTTCATTTAAGAATTTATGGTGAAATTATTTTATTCACATAATCATTTGCTTTCAAGTACAGCAGGATTCTGAATACAGTATGAATTGATCTTCATTATACTATTAGTTTTTTTTATGAATTTTATAAACATTTTTTGTACTTTAAGTTAAAATTTAAAGCTGGATTCAACTCACATCCACCGGATTTTTATTAATATTTCTTTACTTAAATAGGGTTCCATTGTATTGAATTTTCGTCTATCAATTACACTTTTAGTTAACGATTTATTTATAAAACTCAATTTATTAAAAAATTGAGGTCTTTGCGAGTGCAATTAGCTTGTGAAGTCGGACTTATTTTTTTAAATTCGCCAAAATAAAAGCTTCTATCATTTTAAATTGTATTTATATTTAATCGAAAATATTTTTTTCAGTAATTATGTAAAGCTACAATTTATACTTTGCCTGCAACAGACATTTTTTATCGCGACGATTAATAAAAGGTTGTGCGAATAAAATTATGAGGGGTATTTGTTTAATAGTTTTTATATGCTGAATGCAACCATCAAAATGAATTTCGTAAGTTCTAAAGTTGTTCTATTATTCATTATGTTAATAGCCTTTAATATTTAAATTAAAGTCAATTTAATATGTTTATAAACAATTAATAATAAAATCAATTTGCTAAAATTAACAATTTTTATCGATTTCATCTATTTTTTTATTAATATTTATTTTTATTTTATTTGCTAAGAATTACTAAATTAAACAGTGAAAAGATAAATTTTTTTTTTACATCCTTCTTTGAATTTAAAATAAGACATTATAAACTTAATAAAAACATTATTTTTTAACAACTAAGAAGCATATATTATTAATGATTTTTAACAGTTTTTATTTGCTTCCTCAAAAAAATATAAAGTTCCTTAATTAGATTTTTCTTTTTTGTTTTTTTTAAACTTTGTAATGCAAATTTCAGGAAGTTAATCGGTGCTTTATTTCCATTAATAAGGTATTTTAAATATTTATTGTGATTCGTTTATTACTATTTTTATTAATTTCTAAGTCAGCGTAAAAAATGAAAATTTTGTAAAATACTTTGAAAATATTAATAAAATTATTGAATACATATAAACACTTTGTTTTTATTACATTTTTCCATAAGTTGTTTTATTGGCAGTTTGTTAGTATTTTTAAAATTAAGTCAATTATTAAAAGAATTTGGCGATTTTATTGCCTTATTTATCTATTTATAAATCAAATACATTTTTTATTTTGGATTAAATATTTTTAATTAAGAAACCAATTACTTCACATATTATATATTTTGGCTTTTTTAATTATTATTATTTATTTCCATAATTTTTTTTTGCATTTATGTTTTAAGGTTTTTCAATATTATTTATAAGTCTATTTCAAAATTACTTTTGCCTGAATCATTCATTAACTTTTTAAAATATTCTAATGGATAATTTAATTTTTATTTCCTTTTTGGTGCTTATTCCGTTATTTTTTATATTATTTTTTTTAATAATTAATTTCAATATTTTACATTTATACTATCATGATGCATATATTCTATTTTATTAATACTTAATTGGCCTGATCATCTTTTAATTTACTGTTGTTAAGCATATAATCATCTTGTTATAATCAATAAATTTAATTGTCGATTTAATAGTTTGTTTTCACTCATAGTTGGTCCATTTAAGGGTTTCATTTTTAATTTTTAATATAAATTTCTTTGGCTTTTCATTTCTTAGCTTTTACAAATATAATAGCTAAAAAGCAAATTAATTGTTTAAAGAATATATTTTTTGTATAAACAATTATGTTCTTGTTTTGTTATTATTTTTTAATTTGTCCTTATCTTTATTATTTCTTTAATTTCTTGTAGTCTTTCCCTTTCAACTTGCTGTGCAGTAAAAATGTTTCAATTTTTTTTTCTTCAAATAATTATAAGTTTAAAATTCATTTAATTGTTTATTTTTACTATTTAAGCTTAATCTTGCATCGTTTTCTATACGAAAATAGTTTAAATAAGTGATATAAAGTCTTTTTTGTTTTTTTTTTATTTTTTTCTTAGTTTGTCGAATGAGCGTAATTTCCTTTTTATACAATAAATTTTTCAAATATATGATCTAATCAGTTTATTTATTTTATTTTTCAGCTTTAAAAATTTCAATTATATCAAATAAGGAAGATTTTTTCTTTATTTATTTTTAGTGTTGAAGAATAATGTTGAATAAAAATCTGAAACATTGACAATGTTTTTTAGCGAATGAAAAATATATATATTTTTTGAATATTCATTTTATTTCAACACCTAGAAAAGTGTTTACAGGACTTTTTAAACCAAAAAAGGTACTACGGGAGTGGTTGTATCCCCTTTTTTTTGCATAATTTTTTCAAAAATTTGTTTTTGGTTTAAAAAGACCTGTAAACACCTTTCCTGAATTTTTCAGGTCGCTGCTCACGAATATGTTATTTATTTAAACAATTTCGAATTCCAGATCTGAATTCGAACAAAAAGTTGAAAGCATTTTCGTTAAATCCGTAAATGTCTAAAAAAATTAAAATTATAATACGACAAAATCATTTTTTTTATTAATTACATAAAAAAAACTAAATCCAAAATCATTCTAAGGCAAACTTTTGATCATTAAAAACATCCAGTTAAAACTTATTGGACGATACCAAGATTGTTATTTTTGGTTTCTTTTCAGCAAAGTTAATAAAAGAACATTCCGAACTGTAAGTACCAAACACTTTAAATCCATTTTTATAGTGTAGAGCATTAATAATGCCGTTTTTTGCTTTTTTCGATCAGTTGGAATTTTTACAAATAGATAAAAACTTTATTTCCTAAAATAATAATTTCATTAAAATTTAAAAAACTAATGAGAATCATAACTTTTTAGTAAGCTTTCTTTATAAGAAATGCTGAAATTAAATATCAAAATTTTCATTTTTTCTTATTTAAGCTTTCTTTTTTCATTATTTTAATTAGCATTCGTATTTATTAAACTTTAATTTATTTTTTTATTTTTTTTTTAATACTAGTTTTTGTTTTTTAAAGTTTTTTTTTTGAAACTCACTTTTCATAATTCTTCTTTTCATTCTTTAAATTAAGAATTTTTTTTATAAAATGTGTGAGTCGACTAACTTTGAGTTGAGGGTGGGCCACAACCCAAACAAGTCGCTGGCTTTAAATCATTGTACAAAAGTTAAGGATCAAGAGCTCTGGCGGTACGATATTGCGGATCGACAATTACTAACGTTCGGTATTCTTATGTCTCATATTTCAAATTTCTTTTAATGGAAAGCTTAATGCAGAGTTCGTCTTTAACTTTTAAGAAAAAAATATAGTATTTAGGTTTATTTTGATAAAGAAATATTACAGATTTTATAAGCTTTGGTTGATAAAAAATTTGCTGTTCCATTTTATCTCTAGACATAGGATAGTTCTATACTTTAAATCTTTTATTGAATAATAAGAAAATCAAATTATTATCTTTATAAGGTCTTTTTTTGCAATGAACTTTTCAAATGTTTATTTGTTTATCGAGTTTTGCAATTACTATTTAGCTTTTTATTCTTATTTATCTTAAACTTACATATAATTAATTTTTTTTTCTCAAACTTTCAATTTTCAAAAATATTTTTTCTTCCTTCTCAAAAATGTTTAATAAAATTAAACAGATGATAACCCATTTATATTTTAAAGTTTTTTGTTTTTATATTCATCTATTAGATGAAAAAATTCGCTTTTTATTATTTAAATTTGTGCAAAATTGTATTTGAATTGAGTTATTATCGAAAGGCGGAAATTGGAGCGATCTGCCACTGCTTTCTTTAGATAAAAAAAATCTTCTCTTGGAGAAAAATATTATTATTATGATGGGGGTTTATTTTGGATTAACTATTAAAAGTTAAAATGTTTAAATTTATTATTTGCCAATTTTTTAAATATAAGATTCATAATAATTAATTAAGTTTAGTATTATAACATGCTGAAGGGCGTCATTTAACTTCATTGCGTATGTGCACATATGTACAAATATTTTTTACGTTTCAAAATAATTGAGTTAAAAATTTTATTATATAAAGAATAAAAATGTTTTAAATCAATTTTGTAAATGGTCTTTAAACATAGGATTAAGGCATTTCTTTTTTAACATCAAATTGAATTTAAAAAATTAATTTTTTTCAAATTTTAGTACTTTTCAATTAATGATTAAATGATAAATTATTCTATAAATTTGGTAATATGTTATTGATTAAATAATTTTATTCATTATAATTCTTACAGTATTTACACGTATCAAATAAGAGTCGTCAATGTTTGAATTGACTGATATTTGACAATTTTTTTTTGGATTTTTAAGCCCTATCACCCTTTATAATTATTTTAATAAAGAGCATCTTTGTCGGAATTGATAAACATTTACATATGTATTGGTATTTTAATTATTTATCAGTTCTTATAACCCTTTTGTATTTTAATTGGAATTTAAAACTAAATTCGAATCACATCCACAGCTTTTTTTTAGAATCTAATTGTCGAACGAATAAAAATTTGTTTATCTCTTTAAAAAATTGATTTGTGGGCTATTCTAAGAACGCTAACACTTTTTTCGGAAACAATTTCCAACCCCTTGGAAATTTTTTTCCGTAATTTCTCAGATTTTTTGGACCTCCAAAATATATATTTTTTCCTTGTGCTAAAACTTTTTTAGAGCCAATTATGGAGTTTTTTTGCTTCGTCAATTCTTTAACGGTTATTAGTTTTTTATATTTGATCAAAATTAAATTTGGAATTTCTTTTTTCTTATTTCGTTTATCCTTTTTAGAATTTTTTAATATTATATTTTGGTGTTCTTTTCAAAATTACTAATTTAATACTTTATAAATAGGCAATATTTATTAGATTTTTTTTTACCGTATGTTTTCACCCATGACTTTGTAAATTTGTGAAAATTGTCAATTGATAATTTTAATACTATTTTTTATTTTTGTATTTTTTTTTTGGGTTTTATGCTAATAATCGGCTAATTCTGTTATCATACATTTTCATGAGAATGTATTTTATTTATTTTAATATATTTAATAAATATTTATAATGTTTTTCATGAAAACTTTCATATTATTTTTATTCCTCTTGTAAAGCGAAGTGTCAATATACAATGTGGAGTTAGTTGTACAGTTTAATAAATAAATACATTTTTTTTATAAAATCTAATTTTAACTATTGTTCGAATACTTTAATTGTGTTTTTAAATATAATCCTTGCAAATAAATTATTATTTTTAATAGTGGGGATTGGCGATAAATATGCAAATTAAATTAAAATTTTATATTAAATATCTATGAATTTTCATTCACTCGGATAATAATGAGCTATTTTAGTAGGGTTTCAAACCATTAAATTTTATACATTTTAAACATCACCATGAATTAAATAAAGTATTTTATTTTTTTTATATACAATATAAAATAAACAAATTGCATTTAAATATGTTTATTTTATTTTATTAATACATTATTTTTCATTTATATATACGTTATATTTATTATCTTATAGAGAGAGACCGACCGGAAAAAAGGCACCAAAAATTGCTTAAAAGGCATAAAAAAAGGCAAGAAAATCCTGAAAAAGGAATGAAAATAACATTCAAAACTTTTTTCGCAGATTTTTTTTTTATCATTTTTAGTCAAAATCACATAGAAAAAATTTCTTTTCCTTATCACAGTAGACAAGCAAACTAAATATAAAGATTTTTAAAATTACAAAAAATGAGAAAAACAAATTTTTTGAGTAAAAAATAGCTTTTCGGATAAAATTTTTAGAAAATTTTCCATTCTTAGGGATGTATCTTTTCAAATATAAACAGTCAATTTCTAGGATTTATTTTTTGTTTTTAATGATCTTTTTCTTGTGAAATTTCTCAAAAATTCTGAAAACAAGAACCCAAAGAGGCAAAAAAAGGCACCAAAATGGCAAAATCCCAAAAAAACACATTTAAGCACGAAAATCCCGATTCAAAACAAGTGAAAATGTATTATTTGTTCATAATATATCGAAACCAGTGCGCAGAAAAAAAAATTTTTGCCTTAATCCAGTCTCTAATTATTTTGCACAATTTTTTTAAATTTATAATTTGGCTTTTTTTTACTGTTAAAATATTTTAAAAAACTTTTTATAATAGTCTTTAAATAATTTTGGTCATTTTTTTCTGTTTTAAATTCTTAAGAAAAGAATAATATTCTGCTCATTTTTTTTGATATATTTATAATCATTATTTTATAATTCATCTTGTCAAATAGATGGTTATACAATAGATTGTGTAATAGCAAGTTTATACTTTTCCCGTTTCGGCATAAATTTATCTGTCGTTTCTTTATAGCTCACTCCTGTTATCGAAAAATGTAAAATCATTTCCATGGTTATTTGAATGCCTAATTGTTTTAATTCAAAATTCATGGAAATTATTTTGGCATGCTTAATTGATTTTTGTAAAGAAAGTTTATTTCATATGAAATTATGTCATTTTTGCAAAATAGTTCTACAATATTATTTTCAAATTTCAATCCCACAAATTAACATCTTGCTTTTTTTCTTAAAATTATTAGTCCGTTATTGGTAATTTGCTATTCTATTTTTTTAAGAAAATGATTTTTCAAAGAAATATATTATTGCGAATTTTTTTTTTAAAAATATTTAATTTAATTTATTATAGGTTCTTTGTGAGGTTTTTAGTTTTACACTTGGAAGAAAATTTCTTTGAATTATTCAATCTTGGTCCATATTTTTAAATTGTAAAAATCAAAACCTAAATTATTTTTTTGCAATTTAATTTTGATATTATTCGTAAAAAAATAATTTCTTTTATTATTTGCTTCTATGCATTTTGGTGCAGCAATATAGATATTACAATTAGCGTAAAAATTTGAATCAAAGATAAAAGAGAAATTGAGTAAACAAGACAAATTTATTTGGGGTCCTTTCAAGAGAAGGAATTCATTATTTATGTGAAATCTGACCCTTTTTACAGATTTCATGGAAAAAATCGATATGGTAAAAATAGATTCTATCGCGGC
>JBDPZO010000535.1:0-39636 GCA_039877585.1 Heterodera filipjevi | reverse complement strand
AAAGAATTAGTATTAAAATTTATCTAACAGTTCAGGTATACAACCGCCCTGACGAATATGCAAATGATTTATGCCGTGAGAACTTTTTTCGAGTTTTGAATTTTAAATATAACTACTTGAGGGAGAGAATTAGTATTAGAACATTTATCTAACAGTTCAGGTATACAACCGCCCTGACGAATATGCAAATGATTTATGACGTGAGAACTTTTTTCGAAGTTTTGAGAATTTAAAATATACTACTTGAGGGAGAGATTAGTATTAGAACATTTATCAACAGTTCAGGTATACAACCGCCCTGACGAATATGCAAATGATTTATGCCGTGAGAACTTTTTCGAAGTTTTGTGAATTTTAAAATATCACTACTTGAGGGAAAGAATAGTATTAGAACATTTATCTAAATTCAGGTATACAACCGCCCTGACGAATATGCAAATGTTATTCCGTGAGAACTTTTTTCGAAGTTTTGAGATTTTAAAATATACACTACTTGAGGGAGAGAATTAGTATTAGAACATTATCTAACAGTTAGGTATACAACCGCCCTGACGAATATGCAAATGATTTATCCGTGAGAACTTTTTTCGAAGTTTTGAGAATTTTAAAATATACCTACTTGAGGGAAGAATTAGTATTAGAACTTATCTAACAGTTCAGGTATACAACCGCCCTGACGAATATGCAAATGATTTATGCGTGAGAACTTTTTTCGAAGTTTTGGAATTTTAAAAATATACACGGAGAGAATTAGTATTAGACATTTATCTAACAGTTCAGGTATACAACCGCTGACGATATGCAAATGATTTATGACGTGAGAACTTTTTTCGAAGTTGTGAGATTTAAAATATACTACTTGAGGAAGAATTAGTATTAGAACATTTATCTAACAGTTCAGGTATACAACCGCCTGACGAATATCAAATGATTTATGCGTGAGAACTTTTTCGAAGTTTTGAGAATTTAAATATAACTACTTGAGGAGGAATTAGTATTAGACATTTATCTAACAGTTCAGGTATACAACCGCCCTGACGAATATGCAAATGATTTATGACGTGAGAACTTTTTCGAAGTTTTGAGAATTTTAAAATATACTACTGAGGGAGAGAATAGTATTAGAACATTTATCTAAAGTTCAGGTATACAACCGCCCTGACGAATTGCAAATGATTATGACGTGAGAACTTTTTCGAAGTTTTGAGAATTTTAAAATATACTACTTGAGGGAGAGAATTAGTATTAGAACATTTATCTAACAGGTGTATACAACCGCCCTGACGAATATGCAAATGATTTATGCCGTGAGAACTTTTTTCGAAGTTTTGAGAATTTTAAAATATACTACTTGAGGGAGAGAATTAGTATTAGACATTTATCTAACAGTTCAGGTATACAACCGCCCTGACGAATATGCAAATGATTTTGACGTGAGAACTTTTTCGAAGTTTTGAGAATTTTAAAATATACTTGAGGGAAGAATGAGTATTAGAACATTTATCTAACAGTTCAGGTATAAACCGCCCTGACGAATATGCAAATGATTTCGACGTGAGAACTTTTTCGAAGTTTTGAGAATTTTAAAATATCTACTTGAGGGAAGAATTAGTATTAGAACATTACTAACAGTTCAGGTATACAACCGCCTGACAAATATGCAAATGATTTATGACGTGAGAACTTTTTTCGAAGTTTTGAGAATTTTAAAATATACTACTTGAGGGAGAGAATTGATTAGAACTTTATCTAACAGTTCAGGTATACAACCGCCCTGACGAATATGCAAAGATTTATGCGTGAGAACTTTTTTCGAAGTTTTGAGAATTTTAAAATAACTACTTGAGGGAGAGATTAGTATTAGAACATTTATCTAACGTTCAGGTATACAACCGCCCTGACGAATATGCAAATGATTTACGCGTGAGAACTTTTTTCGAGTTTTGAGAATTTTAAAATACACTACTTGAGGGAGAGAATTAGTATTAGAACATTTATCTAACAGTTCAGGTATACAACCGCCCTGACGAATATGCAAATGATTTATGCCGTGGAACTTTTTTCGGTTTTAGAATTTTAAAATATACTACTTGAGGGAGAGAATTAGTATTAGACATTTATCTAACAGTTCAGGTACAACCGCCCTGACAAATATCAAATGATTTATGCGTGAGAACTTTTTTCGAAGTTTTGTGAATTTTAAAATATACTACTTGAGGGAGAGAATAGTATTAGAATTATCTAAAGTTCAGGTATCAACCGCCCTGACGAATATGCAATGATTTCTGACGTGAGAACTTTTTCGAAGTTTTGAGAATTTTAAAATACTACTTGAGGGAAGAATAGTATTAGAACATTTATCTAACAGTTCAGGTATACACCGCCCTGACGAATATGCAAATGATTTGACGTGAGAACTTTTTTCGAAGTTTTGAGAATTTTAAATATACTACTTGAGGAGAAATTAGTATTAGAACATTTATCTAACGTTCAGGTATACAACCGCCCTGACGAATATGCAAATGATTTATGATGAGAACTTTTTTCGAAGTTTTGGAATTTTAAAATACACTACTTGAGGGAGAGAATTATATATAAACATTTATCTAACAGTTCAGGTATACAACGCCCTGACGAATATGCAAATGATTTATGCCGTGAGAACTTTTTCGAAGTTTTGAGAATTTTAAATAACTACTTGAGGGAGAGATAGTTTAGAACATTTATCTAACAGTTCAGGTATACAACGCCCTACGAATATGCAAATGATTTATGCGTGAGAACTTTTTTCGAATTTTGTGAGATTTTAAAATACAACTTTAGGGAGGGAATTAGTATTAGAACATTTATCTAAAGTTCAGGTATACAACCGCCCTGACGAATATGCAAATGATTTATGACGTGAGAACTTTTTCGAAGTTTTGAGAATTTAAAATATACTACTTGAGGGAGAGAATTAGTATTAGAACTTTACTCAACAGTTCAGGTATACAACCGCCTGACGAATATGCAAATGATTATGACGTGAGAACTTTTTCGAAGTTTTGAGAATTTTAAAATATACTACTTGAGGGAGAGAATTAGTATTAGAACATTATCTAACAGTTCAGGTATACAACCCGCCCTGACGAATATGCAAATGATTTATGACGTGAGAACTTTTTCGAAGTTTTGAGAATTTTAAAATACACTACTTGAGGGAGAGAATTAGTATTAGAACATTTATCTAACAGTTCAGGTATACAACCGCCCTGACGAATGCAAATGATTTATCGTGAGAACTTTTTTCGAAGTTTTAGAATTTTAAAATAACACTACTTGAGGAGAGAATTAGTATTAAAAATAACTATCAGAATAAGTAAGAATAAAGAAAATTAGGAAAATTAGAATGAAAACATTTATCTCAGTTCAGGTATACAACCGCCTGACGAATATGCAAATGATTTATGCGTGAGAACTTTTTTCGAAGTTTTTGAATTTTAAAATATACTACTTGAGGGAAGAAATAGTATTAGAACATTTATCTAACAGTTCAGGTATACAACCGCCCTGACAAATGCAAATATTTATGACGTGAGAACTTTTCGAAGTTTGAGAATTTTAAAATATACTACTTGAGGAGAGAATTAGATTAGAACATTTATCTAAGTTCAGGTATACACCGCCCTGACGAATATGCAAATGATTATGCGTGAGAACTTTTTTCGAAGTTTGGATTTAAAAAATATACTACTGAGGGAAGAATTAGTATTAGAACATTATCTAACAGTTCAGTATACAACCGCCCTGACGAATATGCAAATGATTTATGACTGAGAACTTTTTTCGAAGTTTTGAGAATTTTAAAATATACACTACTGGGGGAGAATTAGTATTAGAACATTTATCTAACAGTTCAGGTATACAACCGCCCTGACGAATATGCAAATGATTTATGACGTGAGAACTTTTTTCGAATTTTGAGAATTTTAAAATACACTACTTGGGAGAGAATTAGTATTAGAACATTTATCTAACGTTCAGGTATACAAGCGCCTGACGAAATATGCAAATGATTTATGCGTGAGAACTTTTTTCGAAGTTTGGAATTTTAAAATCTATACTTGAGGGAGAGAATTAGTATTAGAACATTTATCTAACAGTTCAGGTATACAACCGCCCTGACGAATATGCAAATGATTTACCGTGAGAACTTTTTTCGATTTTTGAGAATTTTAAAATATCACTACTTGAGGGAGAGAATTAGTATTAGAACATTATCTAACAGTTCAGGTATACAACGCCCTGACAATATGCAAATGATTTATGCGTGAGAACTTTTTTCGAAGTTTTGAGATTTAAAATATACTACTTGAGGGAGAGAATTAGTATTAGAACATTTATCTAAAGTTCAGGTATACACCGCCCTGACGAATATGCAAATGTTATGACGTGAGAACTTTTTCGAAGTTTTGAGAATTTTAAAATAACTACTTGAGGGAGAGAATTAGTATTAGAAATTTATCTAACAGTTCAGGTATAACAACCGCCCTGACGAATATGCAAATGATTTATCCGTGAGAACTTTTTTCGAAGTTTTGAGAATTTTAAAATATACTACTTAGGAGAGAATTAGTATTAGAACATTTATCTAACAGTTCAGGTAACAACGCCCTGACGAAATATGCAATGATTTATGACGTGAGAACTTTTTTCGAAGTTTTGAAAATTTTAAAATATACTACTTGAGGGAGAGAATTAGTTTAGAGACATTATCTAAAGTTCAGGTATAACACCGCCTGACGAATATGCAAATGATTTATGACGTGAGAACTTTTTTCGAAGTTTTGGGAATTTTAAAATAACTACTTTGAGGGAAGAATTAGTATTAGAACATTTATCTAACAGTTCAGGTATACACCGCCCTGACGAATTGCAAATGATTTATGCGTGAGAACTTTTTCAAGTTTTGGAATTTTAAAATATACTACTTGAGGAGAGAATTAGTATTAGAACATTATCTAACAGTTCAGGTATACAACGCCCTGACGAAATATGCAAATGATTATGCGTGAGAACTTTTTTCGAAGTTTTGAGAATTTTAAAATCTACTACTTGAGGGAGAGAATTAGTATTAGAACATTTATCTAACTTCAGGTATACAACCGCCCTGACGAATATGCAAATGATTTATGACGTGAGAACTTTTTTCGAAGTTTTGAGAATTTTAAAATATACTACTTGAGGGAAGAATAGTATTAGAACATTTATCTAACAGTTCAGGTATACAACCGCCCTGACGAATATGCAAATGATTATGACGTGAGAACTTTTTTCGAAGTTTTGAGAATTTTAAATACACTACTTGAGGGAGAGAATTAGTATTAAAACATTTATCTAACAGTTCAGGTATACAACCGCCCTGACGAATATGCAAATTTTATGTAGTGAGAACTTTTTTCGAAGTTTTGAGAATTTTAAAATATACTACTTGAGGGAGAGAATTAGTTTAGAACATTATCTAACAGTTCAGGTATACAACCGCCCTGACGATATGCAAATGATTTATGCGTGAGAACTTTTTCGAGTTTTGAGAATTTTAAAATATACTACTTGAGGGGAGAATTAGTATTAGACATTATCTAAGTTCAGGTATACAACCGCCTGACGAATTGCAAATGATTTATGACGTGAGAACTTTTTTCGAAGTTTTGAGAATTTAAAATACTACTTGAGGGAGAGAATTAGTTTAGACATTTATCTAACAGTTCGGTATACAACCGCCCTGACGAATATGCAAATGATTTATGCGTAGAAACTTTTTTCGAAGTTTTGAGAATTTTAAAATATACACTTGAGGGAGAGAATTAGTATTAGAACATTTATCTAACAGTTCAGGTATACAACGCCCTGACGAATATGCAAATGATTTATGCGTGAGAACTTTTTTCGAAGTTTTGAGAATTTTAAAATACACTACTTGAGGAGGAATTAGTATTAAACATTTATCTAAAGTTCAGGTATACAACGCCCTGACGAATATGCAAATGATTTATGACGTGAGACTTTTTCGAAGTTTTGAGAATTTTAAATATACTACTTGAGGGAAGAATTAGTATTAGAACATTTATCTAACAGTTCAGGTATACAACCGCCCTGACGAATATGCAAATGATTATGCGTGAGAACTTTTTTCGAAGTTTTGAGATTTTAAAATACACTACTTGAGGGAGAGAATTGTATTAGAACATTTATCTAACAGTTCAGGTATACAACCGCCCTGACGAATATGCAAATGATTTATGACGTGAGAACTTTTTTCGAAGTTTTGAAATTTTAAAATATACTACTTGAGGGAGAATTAGTATTAGAACATTTATCTAACAGTTCAGGTATACAACGCCCTGACAAATATCAAATGATTTATGACGTGAGAACTTTTTTCGAAGTTTTGAGAATTTTAAAATATACTACTTGAGGGGAGAATTAGTATTAGAACATTTATCTAATATTCAGGTATACAACCGCCTGACGAATATGCAAATGATTTATGACGTGAGACTTTTTTCGAAGTTTTGAGAATTTTAAAATAACTACTTGAGGGAGAAATTAGTTTAGAACATTTATCTAACAGTTCAGGTATACAACCGCCCTGACGAATATGCAAATGATTTATGACGTGAGAACTTTTTTCGAAGTTTTGAGAATTTTAAAATATACTACTTGAGGGAGAGAATTAGTATTAGAACATTTATAACAGTTCAGGTATACAACCGCCCTGACGAATATGCAAATGATTTATGACGTGAGAACTTTTTTCGAGTTTTGAGAATTTAAAATACACTACTTGAGGGAAGAGAATTAGTATTAGAACATTTATCTAAACAGTTCAGGTATACAACGCCCTGACGAAATGCAAATATTATGACCTGAGAACTTTTTTCGAAGTTTTGAAATTTTAAAATATACTACTTGGGGAGAGAATTAGTATTAGAACATTATCTAACAGTTCAGGTATCACAGCCCTGACGAATATGCAAATGATTTATGACGTGAGAACTTTTTTCGAAGTTTTGAGATTTTAAAATATACTACTTGAGGGAGAGAATAGTATTAGAACATTTATCTAACAGTTCAGGTATAACACCGCCCTGACGAATATGCAAATGATTTATGGTGAGAACTTTTTTCGAAGTTTTGGAATTTATAAAATATCTCTTGAGGAGAGAATTAGTATAGACATTTATCTAAAGTTCAGGTATACAACCGCCCTGACGAATATGCAAATGATTTATCGTGAGAACTTTTTTCGAAGTTTTGAGAATTTTAAAATATCACTACTTGAGGAAGAATTAGTATTAGAACATTTATCTAACAGTTCAGGTATACAACGCCTGACGAAAATGCAATAATTTATGCGTGAGAACTTTTTTCGAAGTTTTGAGAATTTTAAAATATAACACTTGAGGGAGAGATTAGTATTAGAACATTTATCTAAAGTTCAGGTATAAACACCGCCCTGACGAATATGCAAATGATTTAGACGTGAGAACTTTTTTCGAAGTTTTGAGAATTTTAAATAACTACTTGAGGGAGAGAATTAGTATTAGAACATTTATCTAACAGTTCAGGTATACAACCGCCCTGACGAAATATGCAAATGATTTATGCGTGAGAACTTTTTTCGAGTTTTGAGATTTTAAAATATCCTACTTGGGGGAGAGAATTAGTATTAGAACATTTATCTAAGTTAGGTATACACCGCCTGACGAATATGCAAATGATTTATGACGTGAGAACTTTTTTCGAAGTTTTGAGAATTTTAAAATATACTACTTGAGGGAAGAATTAGTATTAGAACATTTATCTAACAGTCAGGTATACAACCGCCCTGACGATATAGCAAATGATTTATGCCGTGAGAACTTTTTCGAAGTTTTGAGAATTTTAAAATATACATCTTGAGGGAGAAGAATTAGTATTAGAACATTTATCTAACAGTTCAGGTATACAACCGCCCTGACGAATATGCAAATGATTTATGACGTGAGAACTTTTTTCGAAGTTTTGAGAATTTTAAAATATACTACTTGGAGGGAGAGAATGTATTAGAACATTTATCTAACAGTTCAGGTAACAACGCCCTGACGAAATATGCAAATGATTTATGACGTGAGAACTTTTTTCGAAGTTTTGAGAATTTTAAAATATACTACTTGAGGGAGAAATTAGTATTAGAACATTTATCTAAAGTTCAGGTATACAACCGCCTTGACGAATATGCAAATGATTTATGCTCGTAGAACTTTTTTGAAGTTTTGAGAATTTTAAAATATACTACTTGAGGAGAGAATTAGTATTAGAACATTTATCTAACAGTTCAGGTATACACCGCCCTGACGAATATGCAAATGATTTTGACGTGAGAACTTTTTCGAAGTTTTGAGAATTTTAAAATATACACTACTTGAGGGAGAGAATAGTATTAGAACATTTATCTAATATCAGGTATACAACGCGCCTGACGAATATGCAAATGATTTTAGCGTGAGAACTTTTTCGAAGTTTTGAGAATTTTAAATACACTACTTGAGGGAGAAGAATTAGTATTAGACATTTATCTAACAGTTCAGGTATACAAGCGCCTGACGAATATGCAAATAATTTATGACGTGAGAACTTTTTTCGAAGTTTTGAGAATTTAAATATACTACTTGGGGAGAATTAGTATTAGAACATTTATCTAAAGTTCAGGTATAAACCGCCCTGACGAATATGCAATGATTTATGCGTGTGAAACTTTTTCGAAGTTTGAGAATTTAAATATACTACTTGAGGGAGAGAATTAGTATTAGAACATTTCTAACAGTTCGGTATACAACCGCCCTGACGAATATGCAAATGATTTAGCGTGAGAACTTTTTTCGAAGTTTTGAGAATTTTAAAATATACTACTTGAGGGAGAGAATTAGTATTAGGTGTGCCAGAAGTGAAGCGGAGTTGGGAGAAAGTGGGATAAAGGACATGGGAGAACCTCTGAAAGGGTGCCCGAGCTCAGTGGTTAGAGCAAATTCTCTCCCTCAAGTAGTATATTTTAAAATTCTCAAAACTTCGAAAAAAGTTCTCACGTCATAAATCATTTGCATATTCGTCAGGGCGGTTGTATACCTGAACTGTTAGATAAATGTTCTAATACTAATTCTCTCCCTCAAGTAGTATATTTTAAAATTCTCAAAACTTCGAAAAAAGTTCTCACGTCATAAATCATTTGCATATTCGTCAGGGCGGTTGTATACCTGAACTGTTAGATAAATGTTCTAATACTAATTCTCTCCCTCAAGTAGTGTATATTTTAAAATTCTCAAAACTTCGAAAAAAGTTCTCACGTCATAAATCATTTGCATATTCGTCAGGGCGGTTGTATACCTGAACTGTTAGATAAATGTTCTAATACTAATTCTCTCCCTCAAGTAGTATATTTTAAAATTCTCAAAACTTCGAAAAAAGTTCTCACGTCATAAATCATTTGCATATTCGTCAGGGCGGTTGTATACCTGAACTGTTAGATAAATGTTCTAATACTAATTCTCTCCCTCAAGTAGTATATTTTAAAATTCTCAAAACTTCGAAAAAAGTTCTCACGTCATAAATCATTTGCATATTCGTCAGGGCGGTTGTATACCTGAACTGTTAGATAAATGTTCTAATACTAATTCTCTCCCTCAAGTAGTATATTTTAAAATTCTCAAAACTTCGAAAAAAGTTCTCACGTCATAAATCATTTGCATATTCGTCAGGGCGGTTGTATACCTGAACTGTTAGATAAATGTTCTAATACTAATTCTCTCCCTCAAGTAGTATATTTTAAAATTCTCAAAACTTCGAAAAAAGTTCTCACGGCATAAATCATTTGCATATTCGTCAGGGCGGTTGTATACCTGAACTGTTAGATAAATGTTCTAATACTAATTCTCTCCCTCAAGTAGTATATTTTAAAATTCTCAAAACTTCGAAAAAAGTTCTCACGTCATAAATCATTTGCATATTCGTCAGGGCGGTTGTATACCTGAACTGTTAGATAAATGTTCTAATACTAATTCTCTCCCTCAAGTAGTATATTTTAAAATTCTCAAAACTTCGAAAAAAGTTCTCACGTCATAAATCATTTGCATATTCGTCAGGGCGGTTGTATACCTGAACTGTTAGATAAATGTTCTAATACTAATTCTCTCCCTCAAGTAGTATATTTTAAAATTCTCAAAACTTCGAAAAAAGTTCTCACGTCATAAATCATTTGCATATTCGTCAGGGCGGTTGTATACCTGAACTGTTAGATAAATGTTCTAATACTAATTCTCTCCCTCAAGTAGTATATTTTAAAATTCTCAAAACTTCGAAAAAAGTTCTCACGTCATAAATCATTTGCATATTCGTCAGGGCGGTTGTATACCTGAACTGTTAGATAAATGTTCTAATACTAATTCTCTCCCTCAAGTAGTATATTTTAAAATTCTCAAAACTTCGAAAAAAGTTCTCACGTCATAAATCATTTGCATATTCGTCAGGGCGGTTGTATACCTGAACTGTTAGATAAATGTTCTAATACTAATTCTCTCCCTCAAGTAGTATATTTTAAAATTCTCAAAACTTCGAAAAAAGTTCTCACGTCATAAATCATTTGCATATTCGTCAGGGCGGTTGTATACCTGAACTGTTAGATAAATGTTCTAATACTAATTCTCTCCCTCAAGTAGTATATTTTAAAATTCTCAAAACTTCGAAAAAAGTTCTCACGTCATAAATCATTTGCATATTCGTCAGGGCGGTTGTATACCTGAACTGTTAGATAAATGTTCTAATACTAATTCTCTCCCTCAAGTAGTATATTTTAAAATTCTCAAAACTTCGAAAAAAGTTCTCACGTCATAAATCATTTGCATATTCGTCAGGGCGGTTGTATACCTGAACTGTTAGATAAATGTTCTAATACTAATTCTCTCCCTCAAGTAGTATATTTTAAAATTCTCAAAACTTCGAAAAAAGTTCTCACGTCATAAATCATTTGCATATTCGTCAGGGCGGTTGTATACCTGAACTGTTAGATAAATGTTCTAATACTAATTCTCTCCCTCAAGTAGTGTATATTTTAAAATTCTCAAAACTTCGAAAAAAGTTCTCACGTCATAAATCATTTGCATATTCGTCAGGGCGGTTGTATACCTGAACTGTTAGATAAATGTTCTAATACTAATTCTCTCCCTCAAGTAGTATATTTTAAAATTCACAAAACTTCGAAAAAAGTTCTCACGTCATAAATCATTTGCATATTCGTCAGGGCGGTTGTATACCTGAACTGTTAGATAAATGTTCTAATACTAATTCTTTCCCTCAAGTAGTATATTTTAAAATTCTCAAAACTTCGAAAAAAGTTCTCACGGCATAAATCATTTGCATATTCGTCAGGGCGGTTGTATACCTCAACTGTTAGATAAATGTTCTAATACTAATTCTCTCCCTCAAGTAGTGTATATTTTAAAATTCTCAAAACTTCGAAAAAAGTTCTCACGTCATAAATCATTTGCATATTCGTCAGGGCGGTTGTATACCTGAACTGTTAGATAAATGTTCTAATACTAATTCTTTCCCTCAAGTAGTATATTTTAAAATTCTCAAAACTTCGAAAAAAGTTCTCACGTCATAAATCATTTGCATATTCGTCAGGGCGGTTGTATACCTGAACTATTAGATAAATGTTCTAATACTCATTCTCTCCCTCAAGTAGTGTATTTTAAAATTCACAAAACTTCGAAAAAAGTTCTCACGTCATAAATCATTTGCATATTCGTCAGGGCGGTTGTATACCTGAACTGTTAGATAAATGTTCTAATACTAATTCTCTCCCTCAAGTAGTGTATATTTTAAAATTCTCAAAACTTCGAAAAAAGTTCTCACGGCATAAATCATTTGCATATTCGTCAGGGCGGTTGTATACCTGAACTGTTAGATAAATGTTCTAATACTAATTCTCTTCCCTCAAGTAGTATATTTTAAAATTCTCAAAACTTCGAAAAAAGTTCTCACGTCATAAATCATTTGCATATTCGTCAGGGCGGTTGTATACCTGAACTGTTAGATAAATGTTCTAATACTAATTCTCTCCCTCAAGTAGTATATTTTAAAATTCTCAAAACTTCGAAAAAAGTTCTCACGTCATAAATCATTTGCATATTCGTCAGGGCGGTTGTATACCTGAACTGTTAGATAAATGTTCTAATACTAATTCTCTCCCTCAAGTAGTATATTTTAAAATTCTCAAAACTTCGAAAAAAGTTCTCACGTCATAAATCATTTGCATATTCGTCAGGGCGGTTGTATACCTGAACTGTTAGATAAATGTTCTAATACTAATTCTCTCCCTCAAGTAGTATATTTTAAAATTCTCAAAACTTCGAAAAAAGTTCTCACGGCATAAATCATTTGCATATTCGTCAGGGCGGTTGTATACCTGAACTGTTAGATAAATGTTCTAATACTAATTCTCTCCCTCAAGTAGTGTATATTTTAAAATTCTCAAAACTTCGAAAAAAGTTCTCACGTCATAAATCATTTGCATATTCGTCAGGGCGGTTGTATACCTGAACTGTTAGATAAATGTTCTAATACTAATTCTCTCCCTCAAGTAGTGTATATTTTAAAATTCTCAAAACTTCGAAAAAAGTTCTCACGGCATAAATCATTTGCATATTCGTCAGGGCGGTTGTATACCTGAACTGTTAGATAAATGTTCTAATACTAATTCTCTCCCTCAAGTAGTATATTTTAAAATTCTCAAAACTTCGAAAAAAGTTCTCACGTCATAAATCATTTGCATATTCGTCAGGGCGGTTGTATACCTGAACTGTTAGATAAATGTTCTAATACTAATTCTCTCCCTCAAGTAGTATATTTTAAAATTCTCAAAACTTCGAAAAAAGTTCTCACGGCATAAATCATTTGCATATTCGTCAGGGCGGTTGTATACCTGAACTGTTAGATAAATGTTCTAATACTAATTCTCTCCCTCAAGTAGTATATTTTAAAATTCTCAAAACTTCGAAAAAAGTTCTCACGTCATAAATCATTTGCATATTCGTCAGGGCGGTTGTATACCTGAACTGTTAGATAAATGTTCTAATACTAATTCTCTCCCTCAAGTAGTGTATATTTTAAAATTCTCAAAACTTCGAAAAAAGTTCTCACGTCATAAATCATTTGCATATTCGTCAGGGCGGTTGTATACCTGAACTGTTAGATAAATGTTCTAATACTAATTCTCTCCCTCAAGTAGTGTATATTTTAAAATTCTCAAAACTTCGAAAAAAGTTCTCACGTCATAAATCATTTGCATATTCGTCAGGGCGGTTGTATACCTGAACTGTTAGATAAATGTTCTAATACTAATTCTCTCCCTCAAGTAGTGTATATTTTAAAATTCTCAAAACTTCGAAAAAAGTTCTCACGTCATAAATCATTTGCATATTCGTCAGGGCGGTTGTATACCTGAACTGTTAGATAAATGTTCTAATACTAATTCTCTCCCTCAAGTAGTATATTTTAAAATTCTCAAAACTTCGAAAAAAGTTCTCACGTCATAAATCATTTGCATATTCGTCAGGGCGGTTGTATACCTGAACTGTTAGATAAATGTTCTAATACTAATTCTCTCCCTCAAGTAGTATATTTTAAAATTCTCAAAACTTCGAAAAAAGTTCTCACGTCATAAATCATTTGCATATTCGTCAGGGCGGTTGTATACCTGAACTGTTAGATAAATGTTCTAATACTAATTCTCTCCCTCAAGTAGTATATTTTAAAATTCTCAAAACTTCGAAAAAAGTTCTCACGTCATAAATCATTTGCATATTCGTCAGGGCGGTTGTATACCTGAACTGTTAGATAAATGTTCTAATACTAATTCTCTCCCTCAAGTAGTATATTTTAAAATTCTCAAAACTTCGAAAAAAGTTCTCACGTCATAAATCATTTGCATATTCGTCAGGGCGGTTGTATACCTGAACTGTTAGATAAATGTTCTAATACTAATTCTCTCCCTCAAGTAGTATATTTTAAAATTCTCAAAACTTCGAAAAAAGTTCTCACGTCATAAATCATTTGCATATTCGTCAGGGCGGTTGTATACCTGAACTGTTAGATAAATGTTCTAATACTAATTCTCTCCCTCAAGTAGTATATTTTAAAATTCTCAAAACTTCGAAAAAAGTTCTCACGGCATAAATCATTTGCATATTCGTCAGGGCGGTTGTATACCTGAACTGTTAGATAAATGTTCTAATACTAATTCTCTCCCTCAAGTAGTATATTTTAAAATTCTCAAAACTTCGAAAAAAGTTCTCACGTCATAAATCATTTGCATATTCGTCAGGGCGGTTGTATACCTGAACTGTTAGATAAATGTTCTAATACTAATTCTCTCCCTCAAGTAGTATATTTTAAAATTCTCAAAACTTCGAAAAAAGTTCTCACGGCATAAATCATTTGCATATTCGTCAAGGCGGTTGTATACCTGAACTGTTAGATAAATGTTCTAATACTAATTCTCTCCCTCAAGTAGTATATTTTAAAATTCTCACAACTTCGAAAAAATTCTCACGTCATAAATTATTTGCATATTCGTCAGGGCGGTTGTATACCTGAACTGTTAGATAAATGTTCTAATACTAATTCTCTTCCCTCAAGTAGTATATTTTAAAATTCTCAAAACTTCGAAAAAGTTCTCACGTCATAAATCATTTGCATATTCGTCAGGGCGGTTGTATACCTGAACTATTAGATAAATGTTCTAATACTCATTCTCTCCCTCAAGTAGTACATTTTAAAATTCTCAAAACTTCGAAAAAAGTTCTCACGTCATAAATCATTTGCATATTCGTCAGGGCGGTTGTATACCTGAACTGTTAGATAAATGTTCTAATACTAATTCTCTCCCTCAAGTAGTATATTTTAAAATTCTCAAAACTTCGAAAAAAGTTCTCACGTCATAAATCATTTGCATATTCGTCAGGGCGGTTGTATACCTGAACTATTAGATAAATGTTCTAATACTATTCTCTCCCTCAGTAGTATTAATTCCAACTTCGATCAAGTAGTATTTTAAAATTCACAAACTTCGAAAAAAGTTCTCACGTCATAAATCATTTGCATATTCGTCAGGGCGGTTGTATACCTGAACTAGTTAGATAAATGTTCTAATACTAATTCTTTCCCTCAAGTAGTGTATTTTAAAATTCTCAAAACTTCGAAAAAGTTCTCACGGCATAAATCATTTGCATATTCGTCAGGGCGGTTGTATACCTGAACTGTTAGATAAATGTTCTAATACTAATTCTCTCCCTCAAGTAGTATATTTTAAAATTCTCAAAACTTCGAAAAAAGTTCTCACGTCATAAATCATTTGCATATTCGTCAGGGCGGTTGTATACCTGAACTAGTTAGATAAATGTTCTAATACTAATTCTCTCCCTCAAGTAGTATATTTTAAAATTCTCAAAACTTCGAAAAAAGTTCTCACGTCATAAATCATTTGCATATTCGTCAGGGCGGTTGTATACCTGAACTGTTAGATAAATGTTCTAATACTAATTCTCTCCCTCAAGTAGTGTATATTTTAAAATTCTCAAAACTTCGAAAAAAGTTCTCACGGCATAAATCATTTGCATATTCGTCAGGGCGGTTGTATACCTGAACTGTTAGATAAATGTATTCTCAAAACTTCGAAAAAAGTTCTCACGTCATAAATCATTTGCATATTCGTCAGGGCGGTTGTATACCTGAACTGTTAGATAAATGTTCTAATACTCATTCTCTCCCTCAAGTAGTATATTTTAAAATTCACAAAACTTCGAAAAAAGTTCTCACGTCATAAATCATTTGCATATTCGTCAGGGCGGTTGTATACCTGAACTATTAGATAAATGTTCTAATACTAATTCTTTCCCTCAAGTAGTATATTTTAAAATTCTCAAAACTTCGAAAAAAGTTCTCACGTCATAAATCATTTGCATATTCGTCAGGGCGGTTGTATACCTCAACTGTTAGATAAATGTTCTAATACTAATTCTCTCCCTCAAGTAGTGTATATTTTAAAATTCTCAAAACTTCGAAAAAAGTTCTCACGTCATAAATCATTTGCATATTCGTCAGTGCGGTTGTATACCTGAACTGTTAGATAAATGTTCTAATACTAATTCTCTCCCTCAAGTAGTATATTTTAAAATTCTCAAAACTTCGAAAAAAGTTCTCACGTCATAAATCATTTGCATATTCGTCAGGGCGGTTGTATACCTGAACTGTTAGATAAATGTTCTAATACTAATTCTCTCCCTCAAGTAGTATATTTTAAAATTCTCAAAACTTCGAAAAAAGTTCTCA
This sequence comes from Heterodera filipjevi, assembly GCA_039877585.1. NCBI lineage: Eukaryota > Metazoa > Nematoda > Chromadorea > Rhabditida > Heteroderidae > Heterodera > Heterodera filipjevi. Next base: position 23,229 of record JBDPZO010000535.1, on the reverse strand, counting down.
CGTCATAAATCATTTGCATATTCGTCAGGGCGGTTGTATACCTGAACTGTTAGATAAATGTTCTAATACTAATTCTCTCCCTCAAGTAGTATATTTTAAAATTCTCAAAACTTCGAAAAAAGTTCTCACGTCATAAATCATTTGCATATTCGTCAGGGCGGTTGTATACCTGAACTGTTAGATAAATGTTCTAATACTAATTCTCTCCCTCAAGTAGTATATTTTAAAATTCTCAAAACTTCGAAAAAAGTTCTCACGTCATAAATCATTTGCATATTCGTCAGGGCGGTTGTATACCTGAACTGTTAGATAAATGTTCTAATACTAATTCTCTCCCTCAAGTAGTATATTTTAAAATTCTCAAAACTTCGAAAAAAGTTCTCACGTCATAAATCATTTGCATATTTGTCAGGGCGGTTGTATACCTGAACTGTTAGATAAATGTACTAATACTAATTCTCTCCCTCAAGTAGTGTATTTTAAAATTCACAAAACTTCGAAAAAAGTTCTCACGTCATAAATCATTTGCATATTCGTCAGGGCGGTTGTATACCTGAACTGTTAGATAAATGTTCTAATACTAATTCTCTCCCTCAAGTAGTATATTTTAAAATTCTCAAAACTTCGAAAAAAGTTCTCACGTCATAAATCATTTGCATATTCGTCAGGGCGGTTGTATACCTGAACTGTTAGATAAATGTTCTAATACTAATTCTCTCCCTCAAGTAGTATATTTTAAAATTCTCAAAACTTCGAAAAAAGTTCTCACGTCATAAATCATTTGCATATTCGTCAGGGCGGTTGTATACCTGAACTGTTAGATAAATGTTCTAATACTAATTCTCTCCCTCAAGTAGTATATTTTAAAATTCTCAAAACTTCGAAAAAAGTTCTCACGGCATAAATCATTTGCATATTCGTCAGGGCGGTTGTATACCTGAACTGTTAGATAAATGTTCTAATACTAATTCTCTCCCTCAAGTAGTATATTTTAAAATTCTCAAAACTTCGAAAAAAGTTCTCACGTCATAAATCATTTGCATATTCGTCAGGGCGGTTGTATACCTGAACTGTTAGATAAATGTTCTAATACTAATTCTCTCCCTCAAGTAGTATATTTTAAAATTCTCAAAACTTCGAAAAAAGTTCTCACGTCATAAATCATTTGCATATTCGTCAGGGCGGTTGTATACCTGAACTGTTAGATAAATGTTCTAATACTAATTCTCTCCCTCAAGTAGTATATTTTAAAATTCTCAAAACTTCGAAAAAAGTTCTCACGTCATAAATCATTTGCATATTCGTCAGGGCGGTTGTATACCTGAACTGTTAGATAAATGTTCTAATACTAATTCTCTCCCTCAAGTAGTGTATATTTTAAAATTCACAAAACTTCGAAAAAAGTTCTCACGTCATAAATCATTTGCATATTCGTCAGGGCGGTTGTATACCTGAACTGTTAGATAAATGTTCTAATACTAATTCTCTCCCTCAAGTAGTATATTTTAAAATTCTCAAAACTTCGAAAAAAGTTCTCACGTCATAAATCATTTGCATATTCGTCAGGGCGGTTGTATACCTGAACTGTTAGATAAATGTTCTAATACTAATTCTCTCCCTCAAGTAGTGTATTTTAAAATTCACAAAACTTCGAAAAAAGTTCTCACGTCATAAATCATTTGCATATTCGTCAGGGCGGTTGTATACCTGAACTGTTAGATAAATGTTCTAATACTAATTCTCTCCCTCAAGTAGTATATTTTAAAATTCTCAAAACTTCGAAAAAAGTTCTCACGTCATAAATCATTTGCATATTCGTCAGGGCGGTTGTATACCTGAACTGTTAGATAAATGTTCTAATACTAATTCTCTCCCTCAAGTAGTATATTTTAAAATTCTCAAAACTTCGAAAAAAGTTCTCACGTCATAAATCATTTGCATATTCGTCAGGGCGGTTGTATACCTGAACTGTTAGATAAATGTTCTAATACTAATTCTCTCCCTCAAGTAGTATATTTTAAAATTCTCAAAACTTCGAAAAAAGTTCTCACGGCATAAATCATTTGCATATTCGTCAGGGCGGTTGTATACCTGAACTGTTAGATAAATGTTCTAATACTAATTCTCTCCCTCAAGTAGTATATTTTAAAATTCTCAAAACTTCGAAAAAAGTTCTCACGTCATAAATCATTTGCATATTCGTCAGGGCGGTTGTATACCTGAACTGTTAGATAAATGTTCTAATACTAATTCTCTCCCTCAAGTAGTATATTTTAAAATTCTCAAAACTTCGAAAAAAGTTCTCACGTCATAAATCATTTGCATATTCGTCAGGGCGGTTGTATACCTGAACTGTTTGTATATTTTAAAATTCACAAAACTTCGAAAAAAGTTCTCACGGCATAAATCATTTGCATATTCGTCAGGGCGGTTGTATACCTGAACTGTTAGATAAATGTTCTAATACTAATTCTCTCCCTCAAGTAGTATATTTTAAAATTCTCAAAACTTCGAAAAAAGTTCTCACGTCATAAATCATTTGCATATTCGTCAGGGCGGTTGTATACCTGAACTGTTAGATAAATGTTCTAATACTAATTCTCTCCCTCAAGTAGTATATTTTAAAATTCTCAAAACTTCGAAAAAAGTTCTCACGTCATAAATCATTTGCATATTCGTCAGGGCGGTTGTATACCTGAACTGTTAGATAAATGTTCTAATACTAATTCTCTCCCTCAAGTAGTATATTTTAAAATTCTCAAAACTTCGAAAAAAGTTCTCACGGCATAAATCATTTGCATATTCGTCAGGGCGGTTGTATACCTGAACTGTTAGATAAATGTTCTAATACTAATTCTCTCCCTCAAGTAGTATATTTTAAAATTCTCAAAACTTCGAAAAAAGTTCTCACGTCATAAATCATTTGCATATTCGTCAGGGCGGTTGTATACCTGAACTGTTAGATAAATGTTCTAATACTAATTCTCTCCCTCAAGTAGTATATTTTAAAATTCTCAAAACTTCGAAAAAAGTTCTCACGTCATAAATCATTTGCATATTCGTCAGGGCGGTTGTATACCTGAACTGTTAGATAAATGTTCTAATACTAATTCTCTCCCTCAAGTAGTATATTTTAAAATTCTCAAAACTTCGAAAAAAGTTCTCACGTCATAAATCATTTGCATATTCGTCAGGGCGGTTGTATACCTGAACTGTTAGATAAATGTTCTAATACTAATTCTCTCCCTCAAGTAGTATATTTTAAAATTCTCAAAACTTCGAAAAAAGTTCTCACGTCATAAATCATTTGCATATTCGTCAGGGCGGTTGTATACCTGAACTGTTAGATAAATGTTCTAATACTAATTCTCTCCCTCAAGTAGTATATTTTAAAATTCTCAAAACTTCGAAAAAAGTTCTCACGTCATAAATCATTTGCATATTCGTCAGGGCGGTTGTATACCTGAACTGTTAGATAAATGTTCTAATACTAATTCTCTCCCTCAAGTAGTGTATATTTTAAAATTCTCAAAACTTCGAAAAAAGTTCTCACGGCATAAATCATTTGCATATTCGTCAGGGCGGTTGTATACCTGAACTGTTAGATAAATGTTCTAATACTAATTCTCTCCCTCAAGTAGTATATTTTAAAATTCTCAAAACTTCGAAAAAAGTTCTCACGTCATAAATCATTTGCATATTCGTCAGGGCGGTTGTATACCTGAACTGTTAGATAAATGTTCTAATACTAATTCTCTCCCTCAAGTAGTATATTTTAAAATTCTCAAAACTTCGAAAAAAGTTCTCACGTCATAAATCATTTGCATATTCGTCAGGGCGGTTGTATACCTGAACTGTTAGATAAATGTTCTAATACTAATTCTCTCCCTCAAGTAGTATATTTTAAAATTCTCAAAACTTCGAAAAAAGTTCTCACGTCATAAATCATTTGCATATTCGTCAGGGCGGTTGTATACCTGAACTGTTAGATAAATGTTCTAATACTAATTCTCTCCCTCAAGTAGTATATTTTAAAATTCTCAAAACTTCGAAAAAAGTTCTCACGTCATAAATCATTTGCATATTCGTCAGGGCGGTTGTATACCTGAACTGTTAGATAAATGTTCTAATACTAATTCTCTCCCTCAAGTAGTATATTTTAAAATTCTCAAAACTTCGAAAAAAGTTCTCACGGCATAAATCATTTGCATATTCGTCAGGGCGGTTGTATACCTGAACTGTTAGATAAATGTTCTAATACTAATTCTCTCCCTCAAGTAGTATATTTTAAAATTCTCAAAACTTCGAAAAAAGTTCTCACGTCATAAATCATTTGCATATTCGTCAGGGCGGTTGTATACCTGAACTGTTAGATAAATGTTCTAATACTAATTCTCTCCCTCAAGTAGTATATTTTAAAATTCTCAAAACTTCGAAAAAAGTTCTCACGGCATAAATCATTTGCATATTCGTCAGGGCGGTTGTATACCTGAACTGTTAGATAAATGTTCTAATACTAATTCTCTCCCTCAAGTAGTATATTTTAAAATTCTCAAAACTTCGAAAAAAGTTCTCACGTCATAAATCATTTGCATATTCGTCAGGGCGGTTGTATACCTGAACTGTTAGATAAATGTTCTAATACTAATTCTCTCCCTCAAGTAGTATATTTTAAAATTCTCAAAACTTCGAAAAAAGTTCTCACGTCATAAATCATTTGCATATTCGTCAGGGCGGTTGTATACCTGAACTGTTAGATAAATGTTCTAATACTAATTCTCTCCCTCAAGTAGTATATTTTAAAATTCTCAAAACTTCGAAAAAAGTTCTCACGTCATAAATCATTTGCATATTCGTCAGGGCGGTTGTATACCTGAACTGTTAGATAAATGTTCTAATACTAATTCTCTCCCTCAAGTAGTATATTTTAAAATTCTCAAAACTTCGAAAAAAGTTCTCACGTCATAAATCATTTGCATATTCGTCAGGGCGGTTGTATACCTGAACTGTTAGATAAATGTTCTAATACTAATTCTCTCCCTCAAGTAGTATATTTTAAAATTCTCAAAACTTCGAAAAAAGTTCTCACGTCATAAATCATTTGCATATTCGTCAGGGCGGTTGTATACCTGAACTGTTAGATAAATGTTCTAATACTAATTCTCTCCCTCAAGTAGTGTATATTTAAAATTCTCAAAACTTCGAAAAAAGTTCTCACGGCATAAATCATTTGCATATTCGTCAGGGCGGTTGTATACCTGAACTGTTAGATAAATGTTCTAATACTAATTCTCTCCCTCAAGTAGTATATTTTAAAATTCTCAAAACTTCGAAAAAAGTTCTCACGTCATAAATCATTTGCATATTCGTCAGGGCGGTTGTATACCTGAACTGTTAGATAAATGTTCTAATACTAATTCTCTCCCTCAAGTAGTGTATATTTTAAAATTCTCAAAACTTCGAAAAAAGTTCTCACGTCATAAATCATTTGCATATTCGTCAGGGCGGTTGTATACCTGAACTGTTAGATAAATGTTCTAATACTAATTCTCTCCCTCAAGTAGTATATTTTAAAATTCTCAAAACTTCGAAAAAAGTTCTCACGTCATAAATCATTTGCATATTCGTCAGGGCGGTTGTATACCTGAACTGTTAGATAAATGTTCTAATACTAATTCTCTCCCTCAAGTAGTATATTTTAAAATTCTCAAAACTTCGAAAAAAGTTCTCACGTCATAAATCATTTGCATATTCGTCAGGGCGGTTGTATACCTGAACTGTTAGATAAATGTTCTAATACTAATTCTCTCCCTCAAGTAGTATATTTTAAAATTCTCAAAACTTCGAAAAAAGTTCTCACGTCATAAATCATTTGCATATTCGTCAGGGCGGTTGTATACCTGAACTGTTAGATAAATGTTCTAATACTAATTCTCTCCCTCAAGTAGTATATTTTAAAATTCTCAAAACTTCGAAAAAAGTTCTCACGTCATAAATCATTTGCATATTCGTCAGGGCGGTTGTATACCTGAACTGTTAGATAAATGTTCTAATACTAATTCTCTCCCTCAAGTAGTATATTTTAAAATTCTCAAAACTTCGAAAAAAGTTCTCACGTCATAAATCATTTGCATATTCGTCAGGGCGGTTGTATACCTGAACTGTTAGATAAATGTTCTAATACTAATTCTCTCCCTCAAGTAGTATATTTTAAAATTCTCAAAACTTCGAAAAAAGTTCTCACGTCATAAATCATTTGCATATTCGTCAGGGCGGTTGTATACCTGAACTGTTAGATAAATGTTCTAATACTAATTCTCTCCCTCAAGTAGTATATTTTAAAATTCTCAAAACTTCGAAAAAAGTTCTCACGTCATAAATCATTTGCATATTCGTCAGGGCGGTTGTATACCTGAACTGTTAGATAAATGTTCTAATACTAATTCTCTCCCTCAAGTAGTATATTTTAAAATTCTCAAAACTTCGAAAAAAGTTCTCACGTCATAAATCATTTGCATATTCGTCAGGGCGGTTGTATACCTGAACTGTTAGATAAATGTTCTAATACTAATTCTCTCCCTCAAGTAGTATATTTTAAAATTCTCAAAACTTCGAAAAAAGTTCTCACGTCATAAATCATTTGCATATTCGTCAGGGCGGTTGTATACCTGAACTGTTAGATAAATGTTCTAATACTAATTCTCTCCCTCAAGTAGTATATTTTAAAATTCTCAAAACTTCGAAAAAAGTTCTCACGTCATAAATCATTTGCATATTCGTCAGGGCGGTTGTATACCTGAACTGTTAGATAAATGTTCTAATACTAATTCTCTCCCTCAAGTAGTATATTTTAAAATTCTCAAAACTTCGAAAAAAGTTCTCACGTCATAAATCATTTGCATATTCGTCAGGGCGGTTGTATACCTGAACTGTTAGATAAATGTTCTAATACTAATTCTCTCCCTCAAGTAGTATATTTTAAAATTCTCAAAACTTCGAAAAAAGTTCTCACGTCATAAATCATTTGCATATTCGTCAGGGCGGTTGTATACCTGAACTGTTAGATAAATGTTCTAATACTAATTCTCTCCCTCAAGTAGTGTATTTTAAAATTCACAAAACTTCGAAAAAAGTTCTCACGTCATAAATCATTTGCATATTCGTCAGGGCGGTTGTATACCTGAACTGTTAGATAAATGTTCTAATACTAATTCTCTCCCTCAAGTAGTATATTTTAAAATTCTCAAAACTTCGAAAAAAGTTCTCACGTCATAAATCATTTGCATATTCGTCAGGGCGGTTGTATACCTGAACTGTTAGATAAATGTTCTAATACTAATTCTCTCCCTCAAGTAGTATATTTTAAAATTCTCAAAACTTCGAAAAAAGTTCTCACGTCATAAATCATTTGCATATTCGTCAGGGCGGTTGTATACCTGAACTGTTAGATAAATGTTCTAATACTAATTCTCTCCCTCAAGTAGTATATTTTAAAATTCTCAAAACTTCGAAAAAAGTTCTCACGTCATAAATCATTTGCATATTCGTCAGGGCGGTTGTATACCTGAACTGTTAGATAAATGTTCTAATACTAATTCTCTCCCTCAAGTAGTATATTTTAAAATTCTCAAAACTTCGAAAAAAGTTCTCACGTCATAAATCATTTGCATATTCGTCAGGGCGGTTGTATACCTGAACTGTTAGATAAATGTTCTAATACTAATTCTCTCCCTCAAGTAGTATATTTTAAAATTCTCAAAACTTCGAAAAAAGTTCTCACGTCATAAATCATTTGCATATTCGTCAGGGCGGTTGTATACCTGAACTAGTTAGATAAATGTTCTAATACTAATTCTCTCCCTCAAGTAGTATATTTTAAAATTCTCAAAACTTCGAAAAAAGTTCTCACGGCATAAATCATTTGCATATTCGTCAGGGCGGTTGTATACCTGAACTGTTAGATAAATGTTCTAATACTAATTCTCTCCCTCAAGTAGTATATTTTAAAATTCTCAAAACTTCGAAAAAAGTTCTCACGTCATAAATCATTTGCATATTCGTCAGGGCGGTTGTATACCTGAACTGTTAGATAAATGTTCTAATACTAATTCTCTCCCTCAAGTAGTATATTTTAAAATTCTCAAAACTTCGAAAAAAGTTCTCACGTCATAAATCATTTGCATATTCGTCAGGGCGGTTGTATACCTGAACTATTAGATAAATGTTCTAATACTAATTCTCTCCCTCAAGTAGTATATTTTAAAATTCTCAAAACTTCGAAAAAAGTTCTCACGTCATAAATCATTTGCATATTCGTCAGGGCGGTTGTATACCTGAACTGTTAGATAAATGTTCTAATACTAATTCTCTCCCTCAAGTAGTATATTTTAAAATTCTCAAAACTTCGAAAAAAGTTCTCACGTCATAAATCATTTGCATATTCGTCAGGGCGGTTGTATACCTGAACTGTTAGATAAATGTTCTAATACTAATTCTCTCCCTCAAGTAGTATATTTTAAAATTCTCAAAACTTCGAAAAAAGTTCTCACGTCATAAATCATTTGCATATTCGTCAGGGCGGTTGTATACCTGAACTGTTAGATAAATGTTCTAATACTAATTCTCTCCCTCAAGTAGTGTATTTTAAAATTCACAAAACTTCGAAAAAAGTTCTCACGTCATAAATCATTTGCATATTCGTCAGGGCGGTTGTATACCTGAACTAGTTAGATAAATGTTCTAATACTAATTCTCTCCCTCAAGTAGTATATTTTAAAATTCTCAAAACTTCGAAAAAAGTTCTCACGTCATAAATCATTTGCATATTCGTCAGGGCGGTTGTATACCTGAACTGTTAGATAAATGTTCTAATACTAATTCTCTCCCTCAAGTAGTATATTTTAAAATTCTCAAAACTTCGAAAAAAGTTCTCACGTCATAAATCATTTGCATATTCGTCAGGGCGGTTGTATACCTGAACTGTTAGATAAATGTTCTAATACTAATTCTCTCCCTCAAGTAGTATATTTTAAAATTCTCAAAACTTCGAAAAAAGTTCTCACGTCATAAATCATTTGCATATTCGTCAGGGCGGTTGTATACCTGAACTGTTAGATAAATGTTCTAATACTAATTCTCTCCCTCAAGTAGTATATTTTAAAATTCTCAAAACTTCGAAAAAAGTTCTCACGTCATAAATCATTTGCATATTCGTCAGGGCGGTTGTATACCTGAACTGTTAGATAAATGTTCTAATACTAATTCTCTCCCTCAAGTAGTATATTTTAAAATTCTCAAAACTTCGAAAAAAGTTCTCACGTCATAAATCATTTGCATATTCGTCAGGGCGGTTGTATACCTGAACTGTTAGATAAATGTTCTAATACTAATTCTCTCCCTCAAGTAGTGTATATTTTAAAATTCTCAAAACTTCGAAAAAAGTTCTCACGTCATAAATCATTTGCATATTCGTCAGGGCGGTTGTATACCTGAACTGTTAGATAAATGTTCTAATACTAATTCTCTCCCTCAAGTAGTGTATATTTTAAAATTCTCAAAACTTCGAAAAAAGTTCTCACGTCATAAATCATTTGCATATTCGTCAGGGCGGTTGTATACCTGAACTGTTAGATAAATGTTCTAATACTAATTCTCTCCCTCAAGTAGTATATTTTAAAATTCTCAAAACTTCGAAAAAAGTTCTCACGTCATAAATCATTTGCATATTCGTCAGGGCGGTTGTATACCTGAACTAGTTAGATAAATGTTCTAATACTAATTCTCTCCCTCAAGTAGTATATTTTAAAATTCTCAAAACTTCGAAAAAAGTTCTCACGTCATAAATCATTTGCATATTCGTCAGGGCGGTTGTATACCTGAACTGTTAGATAAATGTTCTAATACTAATTCTCTCCCTCAAGTAGTATATTTTAAAATTCTCAAAACTTCGAAAAAAGTTCTCACGTCATAAATCATTTGCATATTCGTCAGGGCGGTTGTATACCTGAACTGTTAGATAAATGTTCTAATACTAATTCTCTCCCTCAAGTAGTATATTTTAAAATTCTCAAAACTTCGAAAAAAGTTCTCACGTCATAAATCATTTGCATATTCGTCAGGGCGGTTGTATACCTGAACTGTTAGATAAATGTTCTAATACTAATTCTCTCCCTCAAGTAGTATATTTTAAAATTCTCAAAACTTCGAAAAAAGTTCTCACGTCATAAATCATTTGCATATTCGTCAGGGCGGTTGTATACCTGAACTGTTAGATAAATGTTCTAATACTAATTCTCTCCCTCAAGTAGTATATTTTAAAATTCTCAAAACTTCGAAAAAAGTTCTCACGTCATAAATCATTTGCATATTCGTCAGGGCGGTTGTATACCTGAACTGTTAGATAAATGTTCTAATACTAATTCTCTCCCTCAAGTAGTATATTTTAAAATTCTCAAAACTTCGAAAAAAGTTCTCACGTCATAAATCATTTGCATATTCGTCAGGGCGGTTGTATACCTGAACTGTTAGATAAATGTTCTAATACTAATTCTCTCCCTCAAGTAGTGTATATTTTAAAATTCTCAAAACTTCGAAAAAAGTTCTCACGGCATAAATCATTTGCATATTCGTCAGGGCGGTTGTATACCTGAACTGTTAGATAAATGTTCTAATACTAATTCTCTCCCTCAAGTAGTATATTTTAAAATTCTCAAAACTTCGAAAAAAGTTCTCACGTCATAAATCATTTGCATATTCGTCAGGGCGGTTGTATACCTGAACTGTTAGATAAATGTTCTAATACTAATTCTCTCCCTCAAGTAGTATATTTTAAAATTCTCAAAACTTCGAAAAAAGTTCTCACGTCATAAATCATTTGCATATTCGTCAGGGCGGTTGTATACCTGAACTGTTAGATAAATGTTCTAATACTAATTCTCTCCCTCAAGTAGTATATTTTAAAATTCTCAAAACTTCGAAAAAAGTTCTCACGTCATAAATCATTTGCATATTCGTCAGGGCGGTTGTATACCTGAACTGTTAGATAAATGTTCTAATACTAATTCTCTCCCTCAAGTAGTATATTTTAAAATTCTCAAAACTTCGAAAAAAGTTCTCACGTCATAAATCATTTGCATATTCGTCAGGGCGGTTGTATACCTGAACTATTAGATAAATGTTCTAATACTAATTCTCTCCCTCAAGTAGTATATTTTAAAATTCTCAAAACTTCGAAAAAAGTTCTCACGTCATAAATCATTTGCATATTCGTCAGGGCGGTTGTATACCTGAACTATTAGATAAATGTTCTAATACTAATTCTCTCCCTCAAGTAGTATATTTTAAAATTCTCAAAACTTCGAAAAAAGTTCTCACGTCATAAATCATTTGCATATTCGTCAGGGCGGTTGTATACCTGAACTGTTAGATAAATGTTCTAATACTAATTCTCTCCCTCAAGTAGTATATTTTAAAATTCTCAAAACTTCGAAAAAAGTTCTCACGTCATAAATCATTTGCATATTCGTCAGGGCGGTTGTATACCTGAACTGTTAGATAAATGTTCTAATACTAATTCTCTCCCTCAAGTAGTATATTTTAAAATTCTCAAAACTTCGAAAAAAGTTCTCACGTCATAAATCATTTGCATATTCGTCAGGGCGGTTGTATACCTGAACTGTTAGATAAATGTTCTAATACTAATTCTCTCCCTCAAGTAGTATATTTTAAAATTCTCAAAACTTCGAAAAAAGTTCTCACGTCATAAATCATTTGCATATTCGTCAGGGCGGTTGTATACCTGAACTGTTAGATAAATGTTCTAATACTAATTCTCTCCCTCAAGTAGTATATTTTAAAATTCTCAAAACTTCGAAAAAAGTTCTCACGTCATAAATCATTTGCATATTCGTCAGGGCGGTTGTATACCTGAACTGTTAGATAAATGTTCTAATACTAATTCTCTCCCTCAAGTAGTATATTTTAAAATTCTCAAAACTTCGAAAAAAGTTCTCACGTCATAAATCATTTGCATATTCGTCAGGGCGGTTGTATACCTGAACTGTTAGATAAATGTTCTAATACTAATTCTCTCCCTCAAGTAGTGTATTTTAAAATTCACAAAACTTCGAAAAAAGTTCTCACGTCATAAATCATTTGCATATTCGTCAGGGCGGTTGTATACCTGAACTGTTAGATAAATGTTCTAATACTAATTCTCTCCCTCAAGTAGTGTATATTTTAAAATTCTCAAAACTTCGAAAAAAGTTCTCACGGCATAAATCATTTGCATATTCGTCAGGGCGGTTGTATACCTGAACTGTTAGATAAATGTTCTAATACTAATTCTCTCCCTCAAGTAGTATATTTTAAAATTCTCAAAACTTCGAAAAAAGTTCTCACGTCATAAATCATTTGCATATTCGTCAGGGCGGTTGTATACCTGAACTGTTAGATAATGTTCTAATACTAATTCTCTCCCTCAAGTAGTATATTTTAAAATTCTCAAAACTTCGAAAAAAGTTCTCACGTCATAAATCATTTGCATATTCGTCAGGGCGGTTGTATACCTGAACTGTTAGATAAATGTTCTAATACTAATTCTCTCCCTCAAGTAGGTATATTTTAAAATTCTCACAAACTTCGAAAAAAGTTCTCACGGCATAAGTCATTTGCATATTCGTCATGGGGCGGTTGTACCTGAACTGTTAGATAAATTTCTATACTAATTCTCTCCCTCAAGTGTATATTTTAAATTCTCAAAACTTCGAAAAAAGTTCTCACGAATAAATCATTTGCCTATTCCGTCAGGGCGGTTGTATACCTGACTGTTAGATAAATGTTCTAATACAATTCTCTCCCTCAAGTAGTGTATATTTAAAATTCCAAAACTCGAAAAAAGTTCTCACCTAAATCATTTGCATATTCGTCAGGGGGTTGTATACCTGAACTGTTAGATAAATGTTCTAATACTAATTCTCTCCCTCAAGTGTATTTTTTAAAATTCCAAAACTTCGAAAAAAGTTCTCACGGCAATCATATTTTGCATATTCGTCAGGGCGTTTGTATACCTGACTGTTAGATAAATGTTCTAATACTAATTCTTCTCCTCAGTAGTGTATATTTTAAAATTCCAAAACTTCGAAAAAAGTTCTCACGGCATAATCATTTGCATATCGTCAGGGCGGTTGTATACCTGAACTGTTAGATAATGTTCTAATACTATTCTCTCCCTCAAGTAGTGTATATTTAAAATTCACAAACTTCGAAAAGTTCTCACGGCATAAATCATTTGCATATTCGTCAGGCGGTTTGTATACCTGAACTGTTAGATAAATGTTCTAATACAATTCTCTCCCTCAAGTAGTATATTTTAAAATTCTCAAAACTTCGAAAAAAGTTCTCACGTCATAAATCATTTGCATATTCGTCAGGGCGGTTGTATACCTGAACTGTTAGATAAATGTCTAATACTAATTCTTTCCCTCAAGTAGTGTATATTTAAAATTCTCAAAACTTCGAAAAAGTTCTCACACGAGATAAATCATTTGCATATTATCGTCAGGGCGGTTGTATACCTAACTGTTAGATAAATGTTCTATACTAATTCTCTCCCTCAAGTAGTATATTTTAAAATTCTCAAAACTTCGAAAAAAGTTCTCACGAATAATCATTTGCATATTCGTAGGGCGGTTGTATACCTGAACTGTTAGATAATGTTCTAATACTAATTCTCTCCCTCAAGTAGTATATTTAAAATTCCAAAATTCGAAAAAAGTTCTCACGCATAAATCATTTGCATATCTCGTCCAGGGCGGTTGTATACGAACTGTTAGATAAATGTTCTATACTACTATCCTCTCCCTCAAGTAGTGTATTTTAAAATTCTCAAAACTTCGAAAAAAGTTCTCACGTAAATCATTTGCATATTCGTCAGGGCGGTTGTGTCACCTGAACTGTGATAAATGTTCTAATCTAATTTCTCCCTCAGGTGTATTTTAAATTCCAAAACTTCGAAAAAAGTTCTCACGTCTAAATCATTTGCATATTCGTCGGGCGGTTGTATACCTGAACTGTTAGATAAATGTTCTAATACTATTCTTCTCCCTCAAGTAGTGTATTTTTAAAATTCCAAAACTTCGAAAAAAGTTCTCACGCATAAATCATTTGCATATTCGTCAGGGCTTGTATACCTGAACTGTTAGATAAATGTTCTAATACTAATTCTTTCCCTCAGTAGTGTATATTTTAAAATTCCAAAACTTCGAAAAAAGTTCTCAGGCATAAATCATTTGCATATTCGTCAGGGCGGTTGTATACCTGAACTGTTAGATAATTTTCTAATACTAATTCTCTCCCTCAAGTAGTATATTTTAAATTTCTCAAACTTCGAAAAAAGTTCTCACGTCATAAATCATTGCATATTCGTCGTCGGGCGGTTGTATACCTGAACTGTTAGATAAATGTTCTATACTATTCTCTCCCTCAATTAGTGTATATTTTAAAATTCCACAAACTTCGAAAAAGTTCTCACGGCATAAATCATTTGCATATTCGTCAGGGCGGTTGTATACCTGACTGTTAGATAAATTTCTAATACTAATTCTTTTCCCTCAAGTAGTGTATATTTTAAAATTCCAAAACTTCGAAAAAAGTTTCTCACGCATAAATCATTTTGCATATTCGTCAGGGCGGTTGTATACCTGAACTGTTAGAATATGTTCTAATACTATCACTCTCCCTCAAGTAGTATATTTTAAAATTCCAAATTCGAAAAAAGTTCTCACGAATAAATCTTTGCATATTCGTCAGGGCGGTTGTATACCTGAACTGTTAGATAATGTTCTAATACTAATTCTCTCCCTCAAGTAGTGTATTTTAAATTCTCAAAACTTCGAAAAAAGTTCTCACGGCATAAATCATTTGCATATCGTCGGGCGGTTGTATACCTGAACTGTTAAATAAATGTTTTAATACTAATCTCTCCTCAAGTAGTTATTTTAAAATTCTCAAAACTCGAAAAAATTCTCACGTCATAAATCATTTGCATATTCGTCAGGCGGTTGTATACCTGACTGTTAGATAAATGTTCTAATACTAATTCTCTCCCTCAAGTAGTGTATTTTAAAATTCACAAAACTTCGAAAAAAGTTCTCACGGCATAAATCATTTGCATATTCGTCAGGGCGGTTGTATACCTGAACTGTTAGATAAATGTTCTAATACTATTCTTTCCCTCAAGTAGTAATTTAAAATTCCAAAACTCGAAAAAGTTCTCACGTCATAAACATTTGCATATTCGTCAGGGCGGTTGTATCCTGAACTGTTAGATAATGTTCTAATACTACTTCTCTCCCTCAAGTATGTTATTTTAAAATTCACAAACTTCGAAAAAAGTTCTCACGGCATAATCATTTGCATATTCGTCAGGGCGTTGTATCCTGAACTGTAGATAAATGTCTCATAACTAATCTCTCTCCCTCAAGTAGTATATTTTAAAATTCTCAAAACTTCGAAAAAAGTTCTCACGGAATAAATCATTTGCATATTCGCAGGCGGTTGTATACCTGAACTGTTAGATAATGTTCTAATACTATTCTCTCCTCAAGTGTGTATATTTAAAATTCTCAAAACTTCGAAAAAAGTTCTCACGATAAATCATTTGCATATTCGTCAGGGCGGTTGTATACCTGAACTGTTAGATAATGTTCTAATACTCTTCCTCCCTCAAGTTATTAATTCACAAAACTTCGAAAAAAGTTCTCACGGCATAATCATTGCATATTCGTCAGCGTTGTATACCTGAACTGTTAGATAAATGTTCTAATACTAATTCTCTCCCTCAGTATATATTTTAAAATTCTCAAAACTTCGAAAAAGTTCTCACGCATAAATCTTTGCATATTCGTCAGGGCGGTTGTATACCTGAACTGTTAGATAATGTTCTAATACTATTCTCTCCTCAAGAGTGTATTTTAAAATTCACAAACTCGAAAAAAGTATCTCACGGCATAAATCATTTGCATATTCGTCAGGCGGTTGTATACCTGAACTGTTAGATAATGTTCTAACTACATTCTCTCCCTCAAGTAGTGTATATTTTAATTCACAAAACTCGAAAAAATTTCTCACGCTAAATCTTTGCATTCGTCAGGGCGGTTGTATACCTGAACTGTTAGATAAATGTTCTAATACTAATTCTCTCCCTCAGTATGTATATTTTAAAATTCTCAAAACTTGAAAAAAAGTTCTCACGGATAAATCATTTGCATATTCGTCAGGGCGGTTGTATACCTGAACTGTTAGATAATGTTCTAATACTAATTCTCTCCCTCAAGTAGTGTATTTTTAAATTCTCAAAACTTCGAAAAAGTTCTCACGATAAATCTATTGTCATATCGTCAGGGCGGTTTGATACCTGAACTGTTAGATAAATGTTCTAATACTAATTCTCTCCTCAAGTAGTGTATTTTTAAAATTCACAAACTCGAAAAAAGTTCTCACGTCATAAATCATTTGATTTCGTCAGGGGCGGTTTATACCTGAACTGTTAGATAAATGTTTCTAATACTAATTCTCTTCCCTCAGTAGTGTATATTTAAAATTCCAAAACTTCGAAAAAAGTTCTCAGGCATACAAATCATTTTGCATATTCGTCAGGGCGTGTTATACCTGACTGTTAGATAAATGTTCTAATACTAATTCTCTCCCTCAAGTAGTGTATATTTAAAAATTCTCAAAACATTCGAAAAAAGTTCTCACGCTCATCATTTGCATATTCGTCAGGCGGTTGATACCTGAACTGTTAGATAAATGTTCTAATACTATTCTCTCCTCAAGTAGTTATTTTAAAATTCTCAAAACTTTCGAAAAAAGTTCTCTACGTCTAAATTTCTTTGCATATTCGTCAGGGCGGTTGTATACCGACCTTAGATAATGTTCTAATACTAATTCTCCTCCCAAGTAGTGTAATTTTAAAATTCACAAAACTTCGAAAAAGTTCTCACGGCATAAATCATTTGCAATTCGTCAGGGGCGGTTGTATACCTGAACTGTTAGATAAATGTTCTAATACTAATTCTTCCCTCAAGTAGTGTATTTTAAATTCTCAAAACTTCGAAAAGTTCTCACGGATAAATCATTTGCATATTCGTCAGGGCGGTTGTATACCTCACTGTTAGTAAAGTTCTAATACTAATTCTCTCCCTCAAGTATTATTTAAAATTCTCAAAACTCTCGAAAAAATTTCTCACGTCAATCATTTGCATATTCGTCAGGCGGTTGTATACGGAACTGTTAGATAATGTTCTAATACTAATTCTTCCTCAGTAAGTGAATTTTAAATTCACAAAACTCGAAAAAAGTTCTCACGGTCATAAATCATTTGCATATTCGTCAGGCGGTTGTGATACCTGAACTGTTAGATAAATGTTCTAATACAGTCTCCCTCAAGTTAGTTATTTTTAAAATCTCAAAAACTTCGAAAAAAATTCTCACGGCATATCATTGCATATTCGTCAGGGCGGTTGTATACCTGAACTGTTAGATAATGTTCTAATACTACTCTCTCCCTCAAGTAGTGTATATTTTAAAATTCACAAAACTCGAAAAAAGTCTCACGGCATAATCATTTGCATATTCGTCAGGGGGTTTGTATACCTGAACTGTTAGATAAATGTTCTAATACTAATTCTTCCCTCAAGTAGTGTATTTTTAAAATTCTCAAAACTTCGAAAAAAGTTCTCACGTCATAAATCATTTGCATATTCGTCAGGCGGTTGTATACCTGAACTGTTAGATAAATGTTCTAATACTATTCTCTCCCTCAGTGTGTATATTTTAAAATTCTCAAACTTCGAAAAAAGTTCTCACGTATCATCTTTGCATATTCTTCAGGGCGGTTGTATCCTGAACTTTAGATAATGTTCTAATACTACTTCTTTTCCCTCAAGTAGTGTATTATTTTAAAATTCACAAAACTTCGAAAAAAGTTCTCACGGCATAAATCATTTGCATATTCGTCAGGCGGTTGTATACCTGAACTGTTAGATAAATGTTCTAATACAATTCTCTCCCTCAAGTAGTATTTTAAAATTTCCAAAACTTCGAAAAAGTTCTCACGTCATAATCATTTGCATATTCGTCAGGGCGTGTATACCTGAACGTTAGATAAATGTTCTAATACTAATTCTCCCCTCAAGTAGTGTATTTTTAAATTCACAAACTTCGAAAAAGTTCTCACGGCATAAATCATTTGCATATTCGTCAGGGCGGTTGTATACCTGAACTGTTAGATAATGTTCTAATACTAATTCTCTCCCTCAAGTAGTGTATATTTAAAATTCTCAAAACTTCGAAAAAAGTTCTCACGGATAAATCATTGCATATTCGTCAGGGCGTTGTATACCTGAACTGTTAGATAAATGTTCTATACTAATTCTCTCCCTCAAGTAGTGTATATTTAAATTCCTCAAACTTCGAAAAAATTCTCACGATAAATCATTTGCATATTCGTCAGGGCGGTTGTATACCTGAACTGTTAATAAATGTTCTAATCTAATTCTCTCCTCAGTAGTGTATATTTTAAAATTCTCAAACTCGAAAAAAAGTTCTCACGTCAAAATCATTTGCATATTCGTCAGGGCGGTTGTATACCTGAACTGTTAGATACATGTTCTAATACTAATTCTCTCCCTCAGTAGTGTATATTTTAAATTCACAAACCGAAAAAAGTTCTCACGCATAATCATTTGCATATTCGTCGTCGGGCGTGTGTATACCTGAACTGTTAGATAATGTTCTAATACTAATTCTCTCCCTCAAGTATGTATATTTAAAATTCACCAAACTCTAAAAAAGTTCTCAACGGCTAAATCATTTGCATATTCGTCAGGGCGGTTGTATACCTGAACTGTTAGATAAATGTTCTAATACTAATTCTTCTCCCTCAAGTGTGTATATTTTAAAATTCCAAAACTTTCGAAAAAAGTTCTCACGGCATAAATCATTTGCATATCTCAGGCGGTTGTATACCGAACTGTTAGATAAATGTTCTAATACTAATTCCTCCCTCAAGTAGTATATTTTAAAATTCTCAAAACTTCGAAAAAGTTCTCACGGTCATAAATCATTTGCATATTCGTCAGGGCGGTTTGTATACCTGAACTGTTAGATAAATGTTCTAAAACTAATTCTTCCCTCAGTAGTGTATATTTTAAAATTCTCAAACTTCGAAAAAGTTCTCACGAATAATCATTTGCATATTCGTCAGGGCGTTTGTATACCTGAACTGTTAGATAAATGTTCTAATACTAATTCTCTCCTCAAGTAGTGTATTTTAAATTCCAAAACTTCGAAAAAAGTTTCCACGGAACTATCATTTGCATATTCGTCAGGGCGGTTGTATACCTGAACTGTTAATAAATGTCTCATACTCTTCTCTCCCTCAAGTAGTGTATATTTTAAAATTCTAAACTCGAAAAAGTTCTCACGGATAAATCATTTGCATATTCGTCAGGGCGGTTGTATACCTGAACTGTTAGATTTGTTCTAATACTATTCTCTCCCTCAAGTAGTTAATTTTAAATTCCAAAACTTCGAAAAAAGTTCTCACGTCATAATCATTTGCATATCGTCAGGGCGGTTGTATACCTGAACTGTTAGATAAATTTCTAATACTAATTCTCTCCCCTCATAGTGTATATTTTAAAATTCCAAAACTCGAAAAAAGTTCTCACGGTCATAATCATTTGCATATTCGTCAGGGCGGTTGTATACCTAACGTTAGATAAATGTTCTAATACTAATCTTTTCCCTAAGTAGTGTAATTTTAAAATTCTCAAAACTTCGAAAAAAGTTCTCACGGTAAATCATTTGCATATTCGTCAGGGCGGTTGTATACCTGAACTGTAGATAAATGTTCTAATACTATTCTCTCCCTCAAGTAGTATATTTTAAAATTCTCAAACTTCGAAAAAGTTCTCAGGCTAATCAATTGCTATCGTCAGGGCGGTTGTATACCTGAACTGTTAGATAAATGTTCTAATACTAATTCTCTTCCCTCAATGTAGTTATTTTAAAATTCTCAAACTTCGAAAAAAGTTCTCACGTCATAAATCATTTGCATATTCGTCAGGGCGGTTGTATACCTGAACTGTTAGATAAATGTTCTAATCCTAATTCTCTCCCTCAAGTAGTTATATTTTAAATTCACAAAACTTCGAAAAAGTTTCTCACGGCATAAATCTTTGCATATTCGTCAGGGCGTTTGTATACCTGAACTGTTAGATAATGTTCTAATACTATTCTTTCCCTCAAGTAGTGTATTTTAAAATTCCAAAACTCGAAAAAAGTTCTCACGGATAAATCATTGCATATTCGTCAGGGCGGTTGTATACCTAACTGTTAGATAAATGTTCTAATCCTATTCCTCCCTCAAGTAGTGTATATTTTAAAATTCTCACAACTTCTCGAAAGTTCTCACGTCAAATCTATTGCATATTCGTCAGGGCGGTTGTATACCTGAACTGTTAGATAAATGTCTAATACTAATTCTCCCTCAGTAGTGGATATTTAAAATTCACAAACTTCGAAAAAAGTTCTCACGGCATAAATCATTTGCATATTCGTCAGGGCGGTTTGTATACCTGAACTGTTAGATAAATGTTCTAATACTAATTCTCTCCCTCATAGTATATTTTAAAATTCTCAAAACTTCGAAAAAAGTTCTCACGTCATAAATCATTTTGCATATTCGTCAGGGCGGTTGTATACCTGAACTGTTAGATAAATGTTCTAATACTATTCTCTCCCCAAGTAGTGTTTTTAAAATTCACAAACACTCGAAAAAGTTCCACGGCATAAACATTTGCATATTCGTCAGGGGGTTGTATACCTGAACTGTTAGATAATGTTCTAATACTAATTCTTTCCCTCAAGTAGTGTATATTTAAAATTCTCAAAACTTCGAAAAAGTTCCACGATAATCATTTGCATATCGTCAGGGCGGTTGTATACCTCACTGTTAGATAAATGTTCTATACTAATTCTCTCCCTCAAGTAGTGTATATTTTAAATTCTCAAAACTCGAAAAAAGTTCTCACGAATAAATCATTTGCATATTCGTCAGGGCGGTTGTATACCTGAACTGTTAGATAATTTTCTAATACTAATTCTTTCCTCAAGAGTAGGTATATTAATCACTTCACAAAATTCGAAAAAGTTCTCACGTCATAAATCATTTACATATTCTCAGGGCGGTTTATACCGACTGTTAGATAAATGTTCTAATACAATCTCTCTCCCTCAATAGTATATTTTAAAATCTCAAAACTTCGTAAAAAAGTTCTCACGCATAAATCATTTGCATATTCGTCGGGCGGTTGTATACCTGAACTGTTAGATAAATGTTCTAATACTAATTCTCTTCCCTCCAAGTAGTAATTTTTAAAATTCTCAAAACTTCGAAAAAAGTTCTCACGCATAATCATTTGCATATCTCGAGGCGGTTGTATACCTGAACTGTTAGATAATGTTCTAATGTTCATTCTCTTCCTTTTAATTATACAAAATTCTCAAAACTTCGAAAAAAGTTCTCACGGCATAAATCTTTGCATATTCGTCAGGCGGTTGATACCTACCTGTTTTAGATAATGTTCTAATACTAATTCTTCCCCTCAAGTTGTATATTTTAAAATTCTCAAAACTTCGAAAAGTTCTCACGAAAAATCATTTGCACTTCGCAGGGCGGTTGTAATCCTGAACTGTTAGATAATGTTCTATACTAATCTTTTTTCCCTCAAGTAGTGTATATTTTAAAATTTCTTTCCGCCTAATACATTCACAAATTCGTTTATAAAAATTTTCTCCTTGCTAGTCTCATTCTTTGCATATCGTCAGGCGTGTTGATACCTGAACTGTTAGATAAATGTTCTAATACAATCTCTCTCCCTCAAGTAGTATATTTTAAAATTCTCAAAACTTCGAAAAAGTTCTCACGTCATAAATCATTTGCATATTCGTCAGGGCGGTGTATACCTGAACGTTAGATAAATGTTCTAATCTAATTCTCTCCCTCCAAGTAGTGTATATTTTAAAATCACAAATCGAAAATTCTCAACGCCATAAAATCATTTGCATATTCGTCAGCGGTTGTATCCTGAACTTTAATAATGTTCTAATACAATCTTTCTTCCCTCAAGTAGTGTATTTTTTTAAAATTCACAAAACTCTCGAAAAAGTCTCACGGCATAAATCATTTGCATATTCGTCAGGGCGGTTGTATACCTGATATGTTAGATAAATGTTCTAATACTCAATTCTCTCCCTCAAGTAGTATATTTTAATTCTCAAACTTCGAAAAAAGTTCTCACGCATAATTCATTTGCATATTCGTCAGGGCGTGTTGTATACCGAACTGTTAGATAAATGTTCTAATACTATTCTCTCCCCAAGTAGTATATTTTTAAAATTCCAAAACTTCGAAAAAAGTTTCTCGCAGTCATAATCATTTGCATATTCGTCAGGGCGGTTGTAACCTGACTTTATTAGATAAATGTTCTAATACTATTCTCTCCCTCAAGTATGTATATTTTAAATTCCAAAACTTCGAAAAAAGTTCTCACGGCATACCAATCATTTGCATATTCGCTCAGGGCGTGGTGTATACCTGAACTTGTTGATAAATGTCTCTAATACTAATTCTCTCCCTCAAGTAGTATATTTTAAAATTCAAAACTCGAAAAAATGTTCTCACGAATAAATCTTTTGCATATTCGTCAGGGCGGTTGTATACCTACTGTAGATAAATGTCTAATATCTCATTCTCTCGCATCAGTAGTGTATATCGTTTTAAATCCTCACAAACTTCGAAACAAAAGTTCTCACGGAAGAAATCTTTGCATATTCGTCGGCAGGGCGGTTATTTGTAGTACGTGAACTGTTTAGTAATGTTCTAAATCATTCTCTGTTCCCTCTAAGTATGTATTTCAAATCACAAAACGGTATCCGAAAAAAGTCCTCCCTAAAGTTTCCTTAGTCATTTGCATACTCTCGTTCAGGGCGGTTGACTACCTGGATAACTGTTGTAATAGGTCTTCTCATATATCAATTCTCGCCCCTCAAGTAGTTACTATATCTTGGTAAATATTCTTTCTAAACTTCGAAAAAAGTTCTCACTTCATGATTAATGACCTTTGCCCTCATTCGTGCAGGCGGTTTCTATGTATATCGCCT
>JBDPZO010000533.1:0-16629 GCA_039877585.1 Heterodera filipjevi | reverse complement strand
TCTTCTAAACGAAAATTGAAAGATATCTTTTATGTAAATAACGCAAAACGTTAAAAAATTAAACATATGTGTTTGAAGTTATTTGGCCAATTATATATAAACAGGCTGGGGTCTGTCAAGCTTGGTTTCAAAGAACGGATAAGTGGATTTCAAAGGAAAAGTAGAAAATTTGGTGATTCTCAAGGACCGCTAATTTTATCAATGCAATAAAAAAATCGTTTATTTATTGATTTTTTCACCAAGCGGGGGAGGGGGCGGAGGCGGTGCCGATAGGTGCCGCCGGAGAAATTTTTGACAATTTCTGTCTGATCTGCTAATGCTTTTTGGTTTAAAATTAACATTACTTTCGGGCAAAAACAGTTTTCAAAGGTATCTTTGAAATAAAGACGCTTCAAATTTTCAAAGGGTGAAAGCCAAAATAAAGGACATCCTTTGAAATAAAGAACAGATCCCACCCCTGTCTTATAAGATTCGGACGGAGTCCATTTTTTTTTTTGGTTTGGTCTTTTACTTTTTTTTTATTATTGCACAATAAAAAAATAATAAAAATAGTGAGCCTATAGATGACTAGACTTTTCATCAGGGCTGTTTTGCAGAATGCGCCATAAATGCATTGAAAAGGTCAAATCTGGTAAATTTTCAATTCTTCATATGCTTTACTGAATAATCAATCACAAATTTTGTCAAAATGCACAATTTGTCTTTTATCAACAATGTTTTCTGCCGTTTGAATCATTTTCAATTGTTTTTAATATCGCTAAAATCTTCGGGCTCAGAGGCATAACACACTAATTTCTTCCAATGTGTTTTTGCAATAGAATTTTCTTCGATTATTTGCAAAAATTTAATAAAATTTCTGGGTCCGATGGGCTGACCAAAATATGGTCATCATCTGTCATTTCATGAACAATTTCTGTCATTTTTATCACTCTCATAGATTGTCGGTGAAGTGTTGGACAAGGTCCACAAAAATAAAGTGTTCTGTAAAATAATTAATTATTATTTAAATTGGAGGTTTTTTCTGGGGAAAAAAACGATTTTTTGGGCATATCTCCATTCCAGGACTCTCGACAACCGTTTTTTTGTTGCCAAATGAAATTTTAATAAAAATAAACAAAAATAATGCAAAATAGGCGAATAGTCGCAAAATTTCAATTTGTACGTTTTTCTCCGACTCAAATTAAAATATTTCGGCAAGCGCCTGTTGCAACCCGTACGCATTATTTAAATGATCGAAAGTTACCTAAAAATGTAAAATAAAATAGGCTGAATATTTCAAAAAATTAATTTGAATATTCGTGTGCAATTTTTTTGGCACTCTACACCGATCCCATATACATAAATTGATTGAATATCAAAAGGTAAAATTACTCTTGGCTTTTTCAGAAAATAACTCCTTTTGATTGTTCAAATAGTCAACATAGGGCAATTCCAATTTGGCATTTTTAATTGGACCATTCATTTTCAATTTTCATTGGGTATAAGAACAGGTGTATTCTTCTCTGTTACAATAAATATTAGTAATTTAATGAACTAATTATTACCTAAGAAATTCTGGGGACGCTTTAAGCCTATAAAATGATGGCAAAAACGCATCAAGATATTCACTTGTTTGTTCAAATTGCTACAAAAAAGGATTGCAAATGAGAAAAGTAAATTAAGCAAGGTCACATTAACCGATTGACTATGTTTTTGCCGCTTTTCCGCCACTAATTCTTTGTCCACCGATGCAACACTTTGAATTGTTTATAAAGTCAATATCATCAACGCTTTTGACTAATCATAGTTAATTTTCTAAAATTTAAAGGTAAAGATTTTTAATGCCAAATGTTGCACCCATGAAATGTCACTCGCGAAATTATCCACGAAATGTCGACTCTACTTTGTCGATTCCATTTTTCTCAACCTCAGCCAAAAATAAATACTTTCAAACCCATGATTGCTCGATGTTCGAAATAGATGCCTAATTGGGCTTGTGGCAACAAAAAATGGGGATGGCTTCTTGAAAATAAATTTGGCTGAGTCGAGATTTTGAGGATTTTTGGCGAGTCACAAAACGTGGGGATGCACGGTCGGGGTCAGTTTAGCTGGCCGTTTTAGCGTGCCGTTTTAGCGTGAGGGCGTTTTAGCGTGGCCGTTTTTAGCGTGGGTCGTTTCAGCGTGAGAAGCTTTTTTTTAAGATTTCCAACAAAAAGCAAATTATTATTTTTTTTTGTTTATCCTTATTTGTGTGTGTATATAGTTTTATTCAAAATTTCTTTTATGTTAGTTTAATCTTATCCGAGAATCACCAACAAATGACACATCACACAGCCAATTATTGTGACAAAGCGACAAAGCGACAAACGAAACTTCAACCCGAAGGATCTTTTATGTTTTTGACCAATTTAACAATGATGGACACCGTAAATATGGAGATGCCATTTTTTCGGCAACACTCTGTTTGCGCCTTCCGAGTGGAGTGTCTACCAACGAACATTGGAGGGTGCGGACCGTACGAAAACTTCTTGAAGCTTAGCCCGCTTTTTATTTCATTTGTTACACTCTTTTTTTTGTGTTATGATAAATTATGTTGAATTATAAGTAAATTAATAAGGTAAAATTTATCAAATACTAATCTAAAGCTTGAATGCATACTTCGAATAAATGCCCAACTACATATAATGACCATTACCGTGAATTAAGAATTGGCGTTTTAAGACAGTTTTGAACTTAAATTATGTAATTTATATAAGCTACTCACGCTAAAACGGCCACCTAAAACACACCTCACGCTAAACGGCCAGCTAAAACGGTCACGCTAAACCGGCCACGCTAAACTGGCCACGCTAAAATGACCCGCTTCGGGGGATCATGCCAAATATATGGTTTTTTGGCTTTATATTTGGATTTAAATGAAAATTTTCGCAAACCCTTCAATAAATGCATCAAGTCGCTTGATAAAAGTTGAACAATTGTAACGGAACATTTAACAAATGTTTTGGTTCCTCAATTTTTACATTTTTTGAATGTTTTTTGAAATTTTCGTATAAAATTTCGCCAAAAATTGAAATGCTTCTCCTTTATTGCTCCGTATTTGCAAGTGTGCGCTTGACTGTATTCCTCCTTAGTGGTCCAAATATTTTAATTTTTCGTAATTTGCTGCGTTGTCTTCAAGTCCATTAAAAGGTGATTTCAAAATTGCAAATTGGTATAATTTTGTTATATTTTCTAATCGATTCTGCAAGGCTGAAACAATTATTGTTCGAGCTCTTCACAAATATTTCAAATATTATGGTCTACCTCTACATTCAATGGCTTCAATTCCAATGACATAAGCATATTCCACAACGGCTCGTTGAACAGTTTCCATCTCGAGTTGATAAGCTAAAGTTGGGGTGATGGTTGTTAATAATTTTGTTCACAGTTGAAAATGGAATTATTCAAATAACAGAAATGTGTAAACATTTTTTAAATATATTTATTTTATTACCTTTTTTTCGGGGTATTGTCATTGCCATGGACGTATTCATGCTTTTTATGTGCATCTTTTCCACATATTTCTTGACTTTGTTTGACAAAATGACTAAAGTCATCATAAGTAAATGGGCTTGTTTTGCTAACTCTTGTCCAAAATTGATAAGTGCGCAGTCCATTTTACTCAAACTATTGTTTGCATTTGGCGAACTGAAAAGTTGCAGTTGAACATAAATTTTAAAAGGAATAAGTTTCTGACTTTCGAAAGGATTTATTTAATGAAATTTGTAAGGCCATAGACCGCTAAAAAGCTATCGGGCAATACCAACACTACGAAATGATCTAGCACCGCTATGTTATATCTTTTTATGGAAATTCTATTTTTAAACCGTTTTAATTAATTAAGGCGTATTTTTCAGGAATTTTCGTTTTATAAATTTCATTTCTCGTTTTTTTTAAGAATTTTTATTAGGCTGCATCTCTGTTGTTGAACATACAGCCATTTTAATAATAATGAAGGTGATTTTGATGACAATGAAGTACAAATTGATTCTTCATAATGGTATAAATTTCTGGATGATTGCTCATTTGCATTACTTTGGTTCATAATTGCATCCATTATTTTGAAAATTTGTTTATCGTCAATTTGTAATCAGAGAGTTGGAGAATGAATTTGAAGTTTGCTTAAATAATTGGACAATATTTATTAAATTTTTTAAAAATATTTCCAGAAAAAACGACATGTATTAATTTTAAATATGGATGTTTAAATTATATTTTCAAATGATAAATTTAAAGTTACCTATTATTTTCTGTTCTTCCGATTTGTATCCGACAAGTTTGAGTTGCGCTTAATTTTTTCGGACCACAAATGTTCATCTTTTTCATTTATTTGTATAATTTCAACGGAAAAATTCTGAAAATAACAAATTAATTGCTACCTTTTCTTCCTTTTTTTATACCCATGTTCCTCGTTTTTCATGTTGCCATTGCTTTTATTTTCTAGACAAAATTTTATATGCATGTCAAAAGTGTATCCAATTGCCACCCAGCATACCATTGCAGCTTGGAAATAATTTTTGTAACTAAATATTATTTTTATATATATATATATATATAGTTTGAAACGCGAAAAATTGCTATATGCCATCTATTGAAACAAATAAATTTTGGCCAATTTTACATAAGGAACATGCCGCCTCCTAATATTTTTTGTGGTACTAAAATAGTAACTAGTAGAGTTCGGTTTTTCTAAGTGTTCGGCCTTGGATATATCTCAACTGCGACCGACAACTGCGCACCAAGCTTAACTGCGGACCAGCCTTAAAAATTACGGCGCTATTCTTAAATACTAACGTTTGAATTTTTTTTTAAATTTTTTTATGCATCATTTTCGTTTTGTTTCAAAAAAAGGTATCTTTTTTAATGCGCTTTTTGTATTAGTGCATCGTAATTGTGATTTTAATGATTAAACTAATTAGTTATAATAAAAGAAACTACAATGATTCATAATAAATAATTTTGGGGTTAAAGACCGTTAGGTATTTTGACCATTTGACTTTTTTCGTAATTCTTAAATACCGACATCACACTGAGCAGAATGCGCACAGCAAATGAGAACACCAATTGCATAATTTGATTTACCATCACTGTTTCGGCAATTCGATTTTCAGAGAAAAATATTTCTTCTTGAAATTCTTTGGCAATTTTCTGGCCAAGCGATTGGCTATAATGTATAAATCCAACAAATTCTTCCTCCTCATATCTTGATTCTATATTCAAATTCTGGCATGATTCTGCAGTGTTGTTGTTTTTGATCACACGAAAGTAGGCAAGTTCAGCCGCCCATTTGACAAATGTGAAATTGAACTCAGTTCTTTTATGATCTTATGATAAAATAAATTATTCGAGTGCATAAAAGATTCCATTTACCAAATGACAATTGACAGGGATTTAGCAATAATCGGAAATTTATAAAATTAAGTATTAAAATGAAAATAAATAAGAGTTCCAACGAAAATTTCCCCAAATAAGTACATCGCTGGTCAAAAATAAGTTTTAAGGGTCAAAATAAGTGCATTTTTTGAAACCGTTGTTTTGAAGCTTTATCTTGCTTTTTATTCATCAAAATCAGTAACCGGGGCATATTTTTCTCCTCAAACAATTTTTTTGAGCAATTCCGGCTTTGAAATGAGAAATGCAATTTTTAATTTTGAAAAAGAAAGAATTGGTGGTGCCGATAGGCACCGCCGGGAAAAATTTTGAAAATTTGAGTGTTTTTTGGTAACAAATCTTGTCAAAAAATGACCAATTTTTGAGAATTTTTAAAATAAATTTTGACAAAACCTACGCAAGTGGGGGTACAGTGTTACCGATAGGCGCCGCCGGAAAAAATTTTAAAAAATATTCCTTTTTATGCCTTGAAATTCACGCTCATAATCAGCGTGAATTTATATTTGCGCTAAATAATTTAAGCTAAAAAAAATGTGATCATAGGAATTTATGCCGAATTGTTGATTATTTAGTGAACTTGTTAAGATTTTGTTTAAAAAATTCGCTTCTATTAAAATCGGAAATTTTCTTTGAGTCCCCAAAAATAAGTACAAAATAAGTACATTGAGCTCAAATAAGTACAATACTTACAAATAAGTACAAATGTGATCTCTGAAATAAATGTTTCGAATATAACTTAAAAAATCGTTGAAATTTATTTTTTTTTAAATTTCAGACTAGCTATGTTAAACAAATAATTATTAAAAAATACATACCCTGCGCTTTTTCGTATCTCAATATTCTTTTCATCTTATATATATAATTTGTAGAAACACCAAGTATTAATGCAACATGATCCTGATCCTCCATTCTCATTCTCCCACTTCTATCCCACCCCCTCCTTTGCCTAGTCATGTCATCAACTGCAAAATAAGAGATTCGTCAGAAGAATTTTAATAACTTGATGGTCTGTGGCTGTATTTTTTAAATTTTGCGCCGATCCTTATGTGTGCGTTTTTCCTCCTTATTTGATTTTTTAAGAAATTTAGTTGGACGCAAAATTAACGTGCTGGGACGTTTCTTAAAAACCGCCACCATGTGCGTTTCTTAAATTCGCCATTTTTATTGAATTTTCAACTAAATCTAGTCATAACTTTTCTCAGACCCAACCAAAGTAAGCAATCTTGGTATCATGCAATACCCCTTATATTGCTTTATAAGCTTGCAAAATTTCAATCCACTTTTTTAGCTCCAATTTTTTTAAAGTCAATGAAATTTTTTGAAATTTATCTAACTTATAGAGCAATTCAAGGGCTATCTTAGGTTACCAAGATTATTTCGTTTTGTTGGTTGTGAGAAAAAGTTATGCTTGATTTAGTCGAAAATTCAGTAAAAATGGCGGATTTAAGAAAAGCGCATGGGTGGCGGTTTTTACGAAACGACTTAGCACCCAAAATTAATAGTAACCGAGCTCGAATTCGCGAAAAAAAATTGTGAAAAAAAATTTTTTGATTTCAGATCAGGGGTTCGTAAATAAGGGCCCAAACTTACACTTATTCACTATTTCGCGCGCAACTTCTGTGAGGTATTGTCGGTTTTCACCATTGTTCTTGTAATCCGCATAAAGATCATCAACAAATTGGACAAACGTGTGCACATTGTTTATCGAATTCGTCAAATCCCATTTGTAAGACGAGGGCCAACAAATGGAAATGCCAGTAAAAGTCAGAAGATTTAAAATAAAGTAAATTTTCGAGTCCATATTTACTATTAAAAAAAAGTCATAGAGTGAAAGTTTGTTTTATAAAAATATTGTAAAGCAAATAACGGGTCGTAGGAATGGAAAGAAGCTCCATAATATTTTACATTCATACCACCATAATTCCTAAATTCAAATAATTGCTATGTATGAGAAATAAGCAATATTATACAACCAGAGAAATTAATGCAATATCACAAATACTTTGACTGATGTATTGAATTTATTTTTTTATATTTTAAAATGAGAATTATTACGAAGCCATGAAAATAAAAAGCTTAATATTACTGCATTCATAGCATACACTATACAAGGAAAGAACAACGAATTGAATTTTTAGGTTTATTCAAGTTTTTTCGCATTCCCTTTGTTTTGCAGAGCGCTCGAAATATTCAAAATTAATTTGATTAGGTGCGTATAGAATTTAGCTTTTTCTCTTTTTACTAATGATCGTCATGATAAAAATGTTGGTAAAAATACCATATATTTTTAACCGATCACCAATTTCAAATTTTTATTGAAATCGGTAAAAATCGGTAAATTTACCGAGTAAAAGTACCAGGCAAATTGGGGGAAAAAGACACACAGAGAGAGGGAGGGCAAGTGAGGGGTGGTGGATTTCTGTTCGCTGCTCCGGGCCGGGGGGCGGGGGGAAGGGAGAAGCCGACTCTTGAAATCTATATAATGACAAATCTAGTTGTGATTAATCCTTTATTTTCATAAATTGTATATTTATTTTATTTTTTCTGGTTTACTTTGAAATGCATTATTTTTTTTTCACAAAGAATTTTCAATAATACCTAAAGATGAATTTTTTAATTAATGATTATGGAAGACTTATATTATTTTTTTTTAATAATGAATAAACTTTATTATTAGAAAAAGCTGAAAATTTCTTATATCAGGCAAATCCACAATTATAATCAGACTATTTTGGCTAAAATATAAAGATAAAGTTATTTATATTTTATAATTTTATACATTAGTTTTTATCAGTGAATATGGCCAAACTTAGCTTTGCACCTTAGTAAATGAAATTGTTTACTTCTTAAAATATATTTTTAAATTCCTTGTTTTTTTTTACTTTTTCTCACTTTTTGTGATTTTATGATTTTTTTGGCAATTTTCGTGGCTTTTCAAGACTTTTGCATATTTTACTCAGAAAATCAAAATTTTCGTAAGAAACTACAATAAAAATGAAAAATAACCCCCTAAAAAATTAATTTAAAATTTAAAAAAAATTATACCACTAAGAATGGAAAAATCTTTTCAAAAAATTTAAGCATAATAAATCATAGAATGGCAATTTTCTTTTATAAAATATTTCGTAGGAGAGATCTGAAGCTTAAAAATATTAAAACATTCTTACATTAAAATTTCAATGCTATGAGAAAATATAATTTTATAATTCATTGAAATTGTTGTTTAATATTACCACATTCATAGCTTTATGCTTGGTAAAATAAATTTATCAACAATAATAAATTAAATTTATTATTTTTTTCTGAATGGGAAATGATCACATACATTTAATAATGGATATTAGGTCGGACTTTCATTGATCTATGGGCATTTAGTAAAACAAAGCCACGAAATTATAGCTATAAACAAATATAAATATGCCTTTTAATAACATTAGATTGTTATTATTTTAAAATTCTAAAAACCATTTTCTTTTTTCTGAATGGGAAATGTCGCATAAATTTAATATTGGATATTAGGTCGGATTTTCACTGATCTATGGGCACTTAGTAAAACAAAGCATTTGTAATTTTAGAGCAAATTTTTAGTCAAAATAATATTAAAAAAACAAATTTTTCTCTATCACCAAGAAAAACGTAATAAATGAAAGATGTTGAAAATTATAAAAATGAGAAACTTTTTTTTTGAAAATGAAAAATTTTGGATAAAATTTTAATTTTAATGGTATTTTTTGGAAAAATTTCCCATTTATTTTATGCTATTTTTATCATCTCTCACATATCCAAGGGTCAACAGTTTTTTTACCATTGGGCAAATCGGGACGAAGAATTTTAAAATTTAAGCAACTGCAAAAAAAAAAGATTTCCCCTAACTTCTAACTGTCTGTTCGTTGAGAAACCCAAGTAGCACTTTGCCGAAAGTGTTCTAACGAATAGGGGCTGGAAATGTTCGAATGATATTAATAGAATTTTCTTTATTAGCTAATTCACTTAAAACAGGGTTAGGGCACATTATTGTGGATTCATAACAACGCACAAATAATTAAGTATCACCAACAAAACATAGTCCACATTAGTGTGGCTTTAAGGTACTGAGACACATTATTGTTGAATCATAACAACGCACAAATAATTAAGTATCACCAACAAAACATAGTCCACATTAGTGTGGCTTTAAGTTGGAATTCGAAAAATATTTTTTCATTTTACTCACTAAAAACTTTATATTCTCTCTAAATTAATTTAGTATTTTTGAGAGAAAATCTGTTAATAAAATAATCCAAAATTGCAAAAATTTCCCCGGCGGCGCCTATCGGCACCGCCTCCGCACCCCACACCCCCCCCGCCCTCCCGCGCTTGGTAATCATTTTAGCAAATTGTTCACTATTTATGCGCGCTTTTATAATGCTATCTTTTTGTCGTCTTTTTCGTGGCTATTGCCGTCTTTTTGATGTAGTGAGATCGACACCCTGGTCGGTGGTGCCGCTAGGCGCCATAATTTAAAGAAAAAATAACGAAATCGATTCAAAAATTGTAAAAAAATAGTAATTTTTCTTAATTTTTACCTCAGAGTAGGAAATAAGGATTCTAGGCTCAAATAAGGACAATCCGTATAAATAAGGACTTTATACTTTCTAAGGATTGGACCCCTTAAATCTTTAAAGCATATATTTTTTTTTTTTAAATTTATTTATTTATCGAGAAACCACAAGGTACTAAAAAGTACATTTTCAGTGGTGCAAAAAATAAAACAAATCGAAGTAAAATAAAATAAAGTTCACAGGATCGTACATAAATATGCATATATTGAAAATAAAATAATCAAATGCAAAAGGAACCCAATATTTAAGACAGCTACAACAGCATTAACAATTTAGTGTTTCTAGGACATATTTTCTGAAAATCTTGTGTTTCTGAATTTCCATTGCTTCTTTAGGCAGTTTATTCCAGTTAGAAACAGTTCTATTAAAAAAGTTATTCTTTGTTTTAGAGATATATTTCTTTTGCCGAAGCAAAAGAGGTTTTCTATTATTTCGGTTTGTTATTGTGAAATAATTCAGTTGCTTAAGGTGTGTGTATCCTCTGAGAATTTTTTGGACCATGACTAAATCTGTAGCAGTTCTCCTTAGTTCTAACTTTTTAAGTCCACATATTTCTAATCTTTGTTCATAAGATTTTGGGACTAATCCACATCTTTTAAAGGCAATCCTTGTAAAATATTTTTGGATTCTTTCAATCCTATATATAAGATCTTTCTTCTGTGGGTTCCATATTTCACTAGCATACTCTAAATGCGGCCGTATATAGCTTTTATATGCCAGAATAAGGATTCTTAAATCCCTAGTTCGTAGTGCTCTAAAAACTTGCAATATAACAAAGTAAGATTTTTGTATTATTTTTTCAATGTGTTTCGTAAATGAAAGTCTTAGATCAATCAAAATTCCAAGATCTTTGACGGACTTTTTTTCCGGGATAATTTTTCACAATAAGGAATAACTTAGTTTATGATTATTTTTTCCAATGTAAAACGCTGAACATTTTTCAGCCGAAATATCGAGCCCGTTAAGCCCTGCCCATTTTTCAAGTAAAATAAGTGATTCATCTAAATTTTGCCGTATATCATTATTCCTATGCCTAACATAAAGTTTCACATCGTCAGCATATAATTTAATGCTGACATTTTTCGGTAGAAATTCCGGTAAATCATTAATAAAAATTAGAAATAAAATAGGGCCTAGAACACTTCCTTGTGGTACTCCGGTAAAGGTCTCAAACTTATTAGAAAATGCGCTATCAATTTTAACGCGGAATGATCTTCCCTCTAAAAAATTGGCTAAAAAATTTAATACTTTACCACCTATGCCTATTTTTTTGATTTTTAATAAAAGCAATTCTATTGGAACTGAATCAAAAGCTTTTGCAAAGTCAATATATATTATATCAACAAAATCACCATTTTGGATTGCAGAATAAATGTCATCCACATAAACAAGGAGTTGGGTGTTAGTCGATCTATATTTGATAAACCCATACTGATTTTCTGAAAAGTAAGTCTTTTTATTGAGAAATTCAACTAATTGCTTTGCTAGTATTTTTTCAAATATCCGACATAGAGTGCATGTTAATGAAACAGGGCGGTAATTTTCAGGATTGGTCCTTTCGCCCTTTTTATAGAGTGGAATAATAAAAGATTCTTTCCATATAGATGGTATTTGGCCGCTATCCAATATAATACGGAATAATTCCGTTATTACCGGGGCAATTGATTCAGCACATTTTTTATAAAAAATATATGGAATACCATCAGGGGAAGTGGAATTTCTGGGTGGCAGTATTTTCAAAAGTGAACTAACAGAAACAATATCAAAATTCAAATCTGAAAAATAGACCGAATTAGAAATAGCTTCATTGCATATTATAAATTTCTTTTTCTGGAAAGCCTTTTGGAAAATAGTGCCGAATAAATTACATTTATCCGCTTTTTTATGGACAATGACTCCATTGGAGCTAACAAGAGGAGGCAACGAAGCATTCTGCCCCAATTTATTTCGAATATGTCTGTGAATACCGGAATTTCCCTTTGACACAATTTTCGTTTCTTTCTGATTGTAAATAATTTAATTTGTCTATTTAATTCTCTCGAAATAAGTTTGTATTCTATTTTAAGGTGACTAGACTGAATGAATTTCATTTTCCTATACAATTGCAGTTTTCTGCGTTTTAAATCTTTTATTTTATCCGGAAAATTGTCATTAATAATCTTTTTTAAAGGCCTTAGCGGAAAATATTTGTTAAGCCCACTAGATAAAAGATATATAAATAAATTATATTTATCTTCAATCCCAAAACAATACGATAATTTTGAAAAGAATTTGAAACTATTCAGTTCATGAATTAATTTCTTAAATGATGAATCACTATATTTTCTTAGAAAAATTGTTTCTTTTATCCGCTGTTCTGTGTTTTGTTCATTAAGATGGAAATTAACCATATTATGGTCAGAAGTTGAAAAGTTTTCCCCCACACGGACTTCAGAAACTAAGTTTTTAGGATTAGAAATAATTAAATCGAGAATCGCTTCTTTTCTTGTATTTTCTCTAACATGTTGATAAGCCTGTAATTGGCCAATAAGATCAATTAATTCTTTCCCTAAAGGGCAGTCTGTCTCTAATAGATCCCATTCGATATTTCGGCAATTTAAATCTCCACAAATTATTATATTATTTGAAGATATAGAGTTAGAAATATATTTAAAGATTTTATTTGTGTTTTGTAATGTGCAATTTGGAGGACGGTAAACCAAAAATATCTCAAATATCCTCGACAGAAATAGTTTAATTTTAATTAATTCATTTTGAAATTTTGATTCAGTTAAACAGATTTTATACGGAAGTTTTTTTGATAAAAGTATAGTACAGCCGCCACCTTTTCTATTTCTAGCAACAGAAATTTCTTCAAATTGCTCAGAAAAGTAAGATTCAGAAAATATTTTACTATTGGGTTCAAGCCATGTTTCAGTAATTAATATTATTTCATATTTTTTTTCAGCTATAAGCATTTTTAAATCACCTATTTTATTTATAATGGACCTAGCATTAATCAGAACACAGTTTATTGTCTCTCTTTTGGTATTTTTAATTGTTTTTGGGATTTTATGGTTGCCCGCGTACCCCTATTTCTGCTGTTGTTGCTCTTTTGCCTTAAACGGTTTGGGGTTGGTTAACCTCTTTAATTGGAGGTCAACCACAACATATTCAAAGAGGCCAGATGCCAAATTCAATGAATAGGCCTGATTTCGCAAAAAATATAAAAGATCCAATTCTGGTGGGGTCATATCTCTTCGTACAAAAACATTAGGGCAAAAGATCGATTTTTGTTTTTTCCAACTTGTCATCAAGTTCACATTCCTGCAGGAGCTGAAGAACTGCTGCGTTGTCGTCGTTTCCCTCCGGCAGTTTTTCGATTACTGCCGACTTGGATTTGTTGAGAACCATTTGCGGATTGGCAGTGCCGAACCCCGCCATTTTAATGTAAAATGAAGGGTCGACAGCTGGCGGTGGGCAGCCCCAGGGGATTCGAGGGGGTTGAGGAATGTTGTCAGACGTTCCCGGGTTCTGGGGTGCCTTCCGGGCTTCTTTTAGAATTTGCTCGACCGCTGTTCTGATTGTCTCCTGTATGGTTGGCTTTAATATTTCAGCCACCATTTTAGCAATTTCGGCAAGCTCCCCCGCTCGGATTGGATCCGATTCGTCGTCCAATTGAGAGCGAATCCTTTTGCGAGTCATTTGAATACAAGCGTAATATTTTTAAATTTTTACAGCCGAACATTTGAACACGGACGATCATGACAGCAAAACGATGTTGAATAAAGAGTTTGTTATTTGTTATCTTCGTCGTATTGACATTATTTTTATCGGAAAGCTTTTTTATAGTTTGTTACTTTTGAAAATAAAAAATTTTGAACATTTTTAAAGCGTAATAAATAGGACGGAGATTTATATTTTTTTAAATAGGTTTTCAGCACGAAAAAAGGGGCTCATAAGAAGCATTTCTGCGTTTAAATTTTTTTTATTTGGACGTCAATATTAATCAATAAAAAATTTTGAGGCTTTTTTTTAAATTAGGATAGAGAACAAAAGTCAAATTTAACACTTTCATGCTTATTAGACAAGGTGGGGGGAGGGGGTGACAATGATCAATATGATTAATTAATTAAAAATGAAATGCAATGTGATGCTGATGTATGAAATATGAGGTATTTTTTGGTGCTATTCTCGGGTGGGGGTTAGGTGGCAGGGGTGGGATTTGAACTCGTTACTCGTACTCGTTACTCGTGATTACTTGTGTTTTTTGACTACTCGTTACTCGTAATTCGTTACTCGTATTTTGCCACGAGTAACGAGTAATTTTATGCACTGGTAAGAATGGGGTTCTGAATAAGAAATTTTTGAGAAAAATTGGAGAAAAGAAAAACTTTGGAGAAAAAATTCGTTATAAATATATTTTTAACAAAATCAATCTCAGTTATAATTCGGTGTGGTGGTAGAAGTATTGCTTTTCCATTTCTTTTGCTTGGGTTCAAATCCCTCTGATGCAGAAAATTTAACTTTTTTTCCAGATATAAATAAGGGTTAAATTTAAAAATTAAGAATATTAAATAGTCCCCCAACTTGTAATAATTCATAAAATGACAATTTGACCCGTAGACACACAACAAAAAAAAAACACACCGCAGCAAATTAATTTCAAAAGGAAAGCCAAAAACTTTACTTAATTAATAATATAAAATATTTCATTTCATTTATTTCTTAGGCTTGCTGAAGGCCTCAACAACAGCTTTTTCAGTTAAATTTTTTTTTTGCAAATTGAATCTAATAAGGCAATGAGCATTGGATATTGCATCTAAAAACAGTTCTTCGATTTGCTGTAATTGCATTTGCACGGACTACATCCATTGAACTAGTCCGAAGAAGCATCATAATTGCACCATCCTCGTCTTTAAAAAAAAATCAAAATTTTTTTCAATGTTTTGTACCAGAATAACAGCACGCAAATGAACGCCATCCAGTAGATTCTTCCATCAAATCAAAAAACCGTTGCAAATTGCTATTGCTATTAAATTCTTCCGTAGTCAACGTAAACTCAGACCTCGGGACCTATATATATATTATTTCGGTATTATGGTGCAAAAATTAAGGTTGATTCATTTTTTTAACTGAAAAAGCTGTTGTTGAGGCCTTCAGCAAGCCTAAGAAATAAATGAAATGAAATATTTTATATTATTAATTAAGTAAAGTTTTTGGCTTTCCTTTTGAAATTAATTTGCTGCGGTGTGTTTTTTTTTTAGTTGTGTGTCTACGGGTATGGGCCGAAACACACTAGCGCTTTATTTGTTGAAATTCGGAAAAGCCGTACTGACGAGGCCCACTCTTCCATAATATTTCAACATTTTTTTTTCGCTACAGATTGTCCGCAAATGTCCGTAAGCCGCACGAAATGTTTCATTTGAGTTTTTTGAAGGCAAATGGGTGGCTTTTCTTAGAGGTGGCAAAACTGGTGGCGGTCCTATTTTTGTTTAGGTGGCGAAACGTCGGATTTTGGCTTGGGTGGCGAAATGTCGGGTGGCGAAACGTCGGGTGGCGAAATGTCGGGGTGGCGAAATGTCGGTACACGATTTTTCGTTTAAAATCTGTTAACAAAACATACTCAGATTTTCAAAATTTTCCCCGGCGGCGCCTATCGGCGCCACCGGACCCCAATTCGCTTAGGATTTCTCAGAATTTATCTCAAGGTTCACGAAAATTGGCTCCTCTTTCATCCAAATTTTGACACCAAAAATTTTAAAGATTTTATATGCCATCCATGATTTTGATACGGACTTTTTTTTAATTGGCCAAAGGTTTAGTTTTTTGATTTTTATTATTTTTTCTAATTTCGTTACTCAAAGAAAATTTTATTTCGTTTCGTTTCGTAAATTGTTTTTCCTTATTTCGTGCACTCTGCGCCGGACACCTTTTAGCTTAATTTTCTTGAAAGCAATATCCAAAATTGACAAGTTTTTGGTCAAAATCTGTAAGTAAAACACCCAAATTTTCAAAATTTTCCCCGGCTTTTGGGTAAAAGAAATTGAAAAGAACTCACAATTTTTAAAAGCCGAAAACAAAAACCAAAAAAAAAAGTGCAGAAAAAGCCAAACATAAAAAATAAAATATCGTGAAGCCATGATTGCAATGAATAAAAAAATCTAACATTAAATTATACAATTTTATGTTTGAATAAAAATTTTTTCACTAAAAATTAGAAAATAAAAATTACTCGTTACTCGTATTCGTTACTCGTATTTTGCCACGAGTAACGAGTAATTTTATGCACTGGTAAGAATGGGGTTCTGAATAAGAAATTTTTGAGAAAAATTGGAGAAAAGAAAAACTTTGGAGAAAAAATTCGTTATAAATATATTTTTAACAAAATCAATCTCAGTTATAATTCGGTGTGGTGGTAGAAGTATTGCTTTTCCATTTCTTTTGCTTGGGTTCAAATCCCTCTGATGCAGAAAATTTAACTTTTTTTCCAGATATAAATAAGGGTTAAATTTAAAAATTAAGAATATTAAATAGTCCCCCAACTTGTAATAATTCATAAAATGACAATTTGACCCGTAGACACACAACAAAAAAAAACACACCGCAGCAAATTAATTTCAAAAGGAAAGCCAAAAAC
>JBDPZO010000532.1:0-13185 GCA_039877585.1 Heterodera filipjevi | reverse complement strand
ACCCCAATTTAGGCTGCGTCAAATTTGAAAGAGTATTAACTGGTCTAGCCTCTAAAGAACTCCCAGTTCTGAGATGGTTTCACTAGTCAAATTTGGAAAAGAGTTATTAACCTGGTCTAGCTCTAAAGAACTCCCAGGTTCTGAGATGGTTCACTTTTAGCAACACCAGCAAGATAGCCATTTTCGGGCCAATCCCAATTTAGGCTTGCGTCAAATTTGAAGAGTTATTAACCTGGTCTAGCCTCTAAAGAATCCCAAGTTCAGAGATGGTTTCACTTTTAATAGCAAACATCCCAGCAAAGATAGTCATTTTCGGGCCAATCCCAATTTAGGCTGCGTCAAATTTTAAAGAGTAATTAAGCTGGTATAGCTCTGAAGAACTCCCAAGTTGAGATGGTTTCACTTTTAATAGCAAAACACCAGCAAAGATAGTCATTTTCGGCCAACCCAATTTAGGCTTGCGTCAAATTTTGAAAGAGTTATTAACCTGGTCTAGCCTCTAAAGAACCCCAGGTTCAGAGATGGTTTCACTTTAATAGCAACACCAGCAAAGATAGTCATTTTCGGGTCAATCCCAATTTAGGCTTGCGTCAAATTTTGAAAGAGTTATTAACCGGGTCTAGCCTCTAAAGAACTCCCAGGTTCTGAAGATGGATTCACTTTAATAGCAACAACATCAGCAAAGGATAGTCTTTTTCGGGTCAATCCGAATTTAGGCTTCGCGTCCAATTGGAAGAAGAGTATTAAGCCTGGTCTATGCCTCTGAAGAAACTCCCAAGTTCTGCAGAATGGTTTAACTTTTAATAGTCAACACCAGCAAAGATAGTCTTATTCCGGGCCAATCCCAATTTAGGCTTGCGTCAAATTTGAAAGAGTTATTACCATGGGCTAGCCCTCTAAAGAACTCCCAAGTTCAGAGATGGGGTTCGAGCTTTTAAATAGAACATTATCAAGATAGTCATTTCGGGCCAATCCCAAGTTAGAGGCTTGCGTCAAATTTTAGAAGAGTAATTAAGCTGGTCTAGCCTCTGAAGAACTCCCAAGTTCTGAGATGGTTTCACTTTTAATAGCAACACCAGCAAAGATAGTCATTTTCCGGCCAATCCCAATTTAGGCTAGCGTCAAATTTTGAAAGAGTTATTAACCTGGTCTAGCCTCTAAAGAACTCCCAGGTTCTGAGATGGTTCCACTTTTAATAGCAACACCATCAAGATAGTCTTTTCCGGGTCCATCCCAATTTAGGCTTGCGTCAAATTTTGAAAGAGTTTTACCTGGTCTAGCCTCTGAAGAACTCCCAAGTTCTGAGATGGTTTCCACTTTTAATAGCAACACCAGCAAGATAGTCATTTTCGGCCATCCCAATTTAGGCTTGCGTCAATTTAGAAGAGTATTACCTGGTCTAGCCTCTGAAGAACTCCCAAGTTCTAGATGGTTTCCTTTAATAGCAACAACCAGCAAAGATAGTCATTTTCGGGCCAATCCCAATTTAGTCTTGCGTCAAATTTTGAAAGAGTTATAACCTGGTCTAGCCTCTGAAGAACTCCCAAGTTCTGAGATGGTTCACTTTTAATAGCAACATCAGCAAGATAGTCATTTTCGGGCCACCCCAATTTAGGCTTGCGTCAATTTTGAAGAGTTAATTAACCTGGTCTAGCCTCTAAAGACTCCCAGTTCTGAGATGGTTCACTTTTAATAGCAACACCAGCAAAGATAGTCATTTTCGGGCCAATCCAATTTAGCTTGCGTCAATTTTGAAGAGTTATTACCTGGTCTAGCCTCTAAAGAACTCCCAGGTTCTGAGATGGTTTCCACTTTTAATAGCAACACCAGCAAAGATAGTCATTTTCCGGGCCAATCCCAATTTAGGCTTGCGTCAAATTTTTGAAGAGTTTAACTGGTCTAGCCTCTAAATAACTCCCAGTTTCTGAGATGGTTCCACTTTTAATAGCAACACAGCAAAGATAGTCATTTTCGGGTCAATCCCAATTTAGGCTTGCGTCAAATTTGAAAGAGTATTAACTGGTCTAGCCTCTAAGAACTCCCAAGTTCGAGATGGTTCACTTTTAATAGCAACACAGCACAGATAGTCTTTTCGGCCAATCCCAATTTGGCTTGCGTCAAATTTTGAAGAGTTATTAACCGGTCTAGCCTCTAAAGAACTCCCAAGGTTCTGAGATGGTTCACTTTTAATAGCAACACAGCAAAGATAGTCATTTTCGGGCCAATCCCAATTTAGGCTTGGCGTCAAATTTTAGAAAGAGTAATTAAGCTGTCTAGCCTCTAAAGAACTCCCAAGTTCGAGATGGTTCACTTTTAATAGCAACACCAGCAAAGATAGTCCATTTTCGGGCCAATCCCAATTTAGGCTTGTGCGTCAATTTTGAAAGTTTTAAACTGGTCTAGCCTCTGAAAGAACTCCCAAGTTCTCTGAGATGGTTCACTTTTAATAGCAACACCAGCATAGTCATTTTCCGCCAATCCCAATTTAGGCTTGCGTCAAATTTTGAAAGAGTTTTAACCTGGTCTAGCCTCTAAAGAACTCCCAGTTCTGAGATGTTTTCCACTTTTAATAGCAACACCAGCAAGATAGTCCATTTTCGGGCCAATCCCAATTTAGGCTTGCGTCAAATTTAGAAGAGTATTAACTGTCTAGCCTCTGAGAAGAACTCCCAGTTCTGAGATGGTTCCATTTTAATAGGCAACACCCTAGCAAAGATAGTCATTTTCGGTCAATCCCAATTTAGGCTTGCGTCAAATTTTGAAGAGTATTAAGCCTGGTCCTAGCCTCTGAAGAACCCCAAGTTCTGAGATGGTTTCACTTTTAATAGCAACACCAGCAAAGATAGCCATTTTCGGCCAACCCCAATTTAGGCTTGCGTCAAATTTTGAAAGAGTTATTAACCTGGTCTAGCCTCTAAAGACTCCCAGTTCAGAGATGGTTTCCTTTTATATAGCAACATCAGCAAAGATAGTCATTTTCGGGCCAATCCCAATTTAGGCTTGCGTCAAATTTAGAAGAGTAAATAAGCTGGTCTAGCCTCTGAAGAACTCCCAAGTTCTGAGGTGGTTTCAACTTTTAATAGCACACCAGCAAAGATAGTCATTTCCGGGCCAATCCCATTTAGGCTTGCGGTCAAATTTGAAAGAGTTATTACCTGGTCTAGCCTCTGAAGAACTCCCAAGTTCTGAGATGGTTCACTTTTAATAGCAACACCAGGCAAAGATAGTCATTTTCGGCCAATCCAATTTAGGCTTGCGTCAAATTTGAAAGAGTTATTAACCTGGTCTAGCCTCTAAAGAACTCCCAGGTTCGAGATGGTTCCACTTTTAATAGCAACACCACAAAGATA
Organism: Heterodera filipjevi; assembly: GCA_039877585.1. NCBI lineage: Eukaryota > Metazoa > Nematoda > Chromadorea > Rhabditida > Heteroderidae > Heterodera > Heterodera filipjevi. Next base: position 9,835 of record JBDPZO010000532.1, on the reverse strand, counting down.
GTCAATTTTCGGGCCAATCCCATTAGTAGGCTTGCGTCAAATTTTGAACAGAGTTATTAACCTGGTCTAGCCTCTGAAGAACTCCCAAGTTCTGAGATGGTTTCACTTTTTAATAGTAACACCAGCAAAGATAGCCATTTTGCGGGCCAATTCCAATTTAGGCTTGCGTCAAATTTTGAAAGAGTTATTAACTGGTCTAAGCCTCTAAGAACTCCCAAGTTCAAGATGGTTTCACTTTAATAGCACATCAGCAAGAGATAGTCATTTTCGGGCCAATCCCAATTTAGGCTTGCGTCAAATTTTAGAAGATAATTAAGCTGGTCTACCTCTGAAGAACTCCCAAGTTCTGAGATGGTTTCACTTTTAATAGCAACACCAGCAAAGATAGTCATTTTCCGGCCAATCCCAATTTAGGCTTGCGTCAAATTTTGAAGAGTTATTACCTGGTCTAGCCTCTAAAGAACTCCCAGGTTCATGAGATGGTTTCCACTTTTAATAGCAACACCAGCAAAGATAGTCTTTTCGGGCCATCCCAATTTAGGCTTGCGTCAAATTTGGAAAGAGTTAATTAAGCTGGTCGAGCCTCTGAAGAACTCCCAAGGTTCTGAGATGGTTTCACTTTATAGTAGCAAGGCGAGCCAGCAAAGATAGTCCTTTCCGGTGCCTAATCCCAATTTAGGCTTGCGTCAAATTTTGAAAGAGTTATTTACTGGTCTAGCCTCTGAAGAACTCCCAAGTTCTGAGATGGTTTCACTTTTAATAGCCAACACCACAAAGATAGTCATTTTCCGGCCAATCCCAATTAGGCTTGCGTCAAATTTTGAAAGAGTTTAACCTGGTCTAGCCTCTAAAGAACTCCCAGTTCTGAGATGGTTTCACTTTTATAGCACACAGCAGATAGTCATTTTTTCCCGGCCAACCCAATTTAGGCTTGCGTCAATTTTGAAAGTTTATTAACCTGGTCTAGCATCTGAAGAACTCCCAGTTCTGAGATGGTTTCCACTTTAATAGCACAGCAGCAAAGATAGTCCATTTTCGGGCCAATCCCAATTTTAGCTTGCGTCAAATTTTGAAGAGTTATTAACCTGTCTAGCCTCTAAAGAACTCCCAGTTTCAGATGTTTCACTTTTAATAGCAACACAGCAAAGATAGTCATTTTCGGGCCATCCAATTTAGGCTTGCGTCAAATTTTGAAGAGTTATTAAGCCTGGTCTAGCCTCTGAAAGAACTTCCCAAGTTCTGAGATTGGGTTCACCTTTTAATAGCACACCAGCAAAGATAGTCATTTTCTGGCCAATCCCAATTTAGGCTTGCGTCAATTTTTGAAAGAGTTATTACACCTGGTCTAGACCTCTAAAGAACTCCACAGGTTCTGATATGGTTCCACTTTAATAGCAACAGCCAGCAAAGATTAGTCATTTCGGGCCAATTCCCAACGTTAGGCTTGCGTCAAATTTTAGAAATGGTAATTAAGCCTGGTCCTAGCCTCTAAAGAACTCCCAGGTTCTGAGATGGTTCCACTTTAATAGCACATCAGCAAGATAGTCATTTTCGGGCCAATCCCAATGTAGGCTTGCGTCAATTTAGAAGAGTATATTAAGCTGGTCTGCCTCTAAGAAACTCCCAGTTCTGAGATGGTTTCACTTTTAATAGCACCACCAGCAAAGATTCCATTTTAGGGCCAATCCCAATTTAGGCTTGCGTCAAATTTTGAAAGAGTTATTAACCTGGTCTAGCCTCTAAAGAACTCCCCAAGGTTCTGAGATGGTTCACTTTAATAGCAACACAGCAAAGATAGTCATTTCCGGGCCAGTCCCAATTAGGCTTGCGTCAAATTTTGAAAGAGTTATTAACCTGGTCTAGCCTCTAAAGAACTCCCAAGTTCTGAGATGGTTTCACTTTTAATAGCAACACCAGCAAAGATAGTCATTTTCCGGCCAATCCCAATTTAGGCTTGCGTCAAATTTTGAAAGAGTTATTAACCTGGTCTAGCCTCTGAAGAACTCCCAAGTTCTGATATGGTTTCACGTTTAATAGCAACGACCAGCAAAGATAGTCATTTTCGGGCCAATCCCAATTTAGGCTTGCGTCAAATTTTGAAAGAGTTATTAACCTGGTCTAGCCTCTAAAGAACTCCCAGGTTCTGAGATGGTTCCACTTTTAATAGCAACACCAGCAAAGATAGTCATTTTCGGGCCAATCCCAATTTAGGCTTGCGTCAAATTTTAGAAAGAGTTATTAACCTGGTCTAGTCCTCTGAAGAACTCCCAAGTTCTGGAGATGGTTTCCACTTTTAATAGCAACACCAGCAAAGATAGTCATTTTCGGGCCAATCCCAATTTAGGGCTTGCGTCAAATTTTGAAAGAGTTATTAACCTGGTCTAGCCTCTAAAGAACTCCCAGAGTTCGAGATGGTTCACTTTTAATAGCACCATCAGCAAGATAGTCATTTTCGGGCCAATCCCAATTTAGGCTTGCGTCAAATTTTAGAAGAGTAATTAAGCTGGTCTAGCCTCTGAAGAACTCCCAAGTTCTGAGATGGTTTCACTTTTAATAGCACACCAGCAAGATAGTCATTTTCCGGCCAAGGTCCAATTTAGGTGCTTACGCAGTCAAATTGTTGAAGAGTATTAACCTGGTCTAGCCTCTTAAGAACTCCCGCCATCTGTATATGTGTTCCACTTTTAATAGCAACACAACCAGCAAAGATAGTCTTTTCGGGCCAATCCCAATTTAGGCTTGCTGTCATAATGTTAGAAGGAGTAATTAAGCTGGTCTAGCCTCTAAGAACTCCCAGGTTCTGAGATGGTTTCACTTTTAATAGTCACACCAGCAAAGATAGCCATTTTCGGGCCAATCCCAATTTAGGCTTGCGTCAAATTTTGAAAGAGTTATTAACCTGGTCTAGCCTCTGAAGAACTCCCAAGTTCTGAGATGGTTTCACTTTTAATAGCACACCAGCAAAGATAGTCATTTTCGGCCAATACCCAATTTAGGCTTGCGTCAAATTTTGAAGAGTTATTAACCTGGTCTAGCCTCTAAAGAACTCCCAAGTTCAGAGATGGTTTCACTTTTAATAGCAACACCAGCAAGATAGTCATTTTCCGGTCAATCCCAATTTAGGCTTGCGTCAATTTTAGAAAGAGTATTAAGCTGGTCTAGCCTCTGAAGAACTCCCAAGTTCTGAGATGGTTTCACTTTTAATAGCAACATCAGCAAAGATAGTCATTTTCCGGGCCAATCCCAATTTAGGCTTGCGTCAAATTTTGAAGAGTTATTAACCTGGTCTAGCCTCTGAAGAACTCCCAAGTTTCTGAGATGGTTTCAACTTTTAATAGCAACACCAGCAAAGATAGTCATTTTCGGGCCAATCCCAATTTAGGCTTGCGTCAAATTTGAAAGAGTATTAACCTGGTCTAGCCTCTAAAGAACTCCCAGGTTCTGAGATGGTTCCACTTTTAATAGCAACACCAGCAAAGATAGTCATTTTCGGGCCAATCCCAATTTAGGCTTGCGTCAAATTTTGAAAGAGTTATTAACCTGGTCTAGCCTCTAAAGAACTCCCAGGTTCTGAGATGGTTCCACTTTTAATAGCAACATCAGCAAAGATAGTCATTTTCGGGACAATCCCAATTTAGGCTTGCGTCAAATTTTAGAAGAGTAATTAAGCTGGTCTAGCCTCTAAAGAACTCCCAGGTTCTGAGATGGTTTCACTTTTAATAGCAACACCAGCAAAGATAGTCATTTTCCGGCCAACCCCAATTTAGGCTTGCGTCAAATTTTGAAAGAGTTATTAACCTGGTCTAGCCTCTGAAGAAACTCCCAAGTTCTGAGATGGTTTCACTTTTAATAGCAACACCAGCAAAGATAGTCATTTTCGGCCAATCCCAATTTAGGCTTGCGTCAATTTTGAAAGAGTTATTAACCTGGTCTAGCCTCTAAAGAACTCCCAAGTTCTGAGATGGTTCACTTTTAATAGCAACACCAGCAAAGATAGTCATTTTCGGGCCAATCCCAATTTAGGCTTGCGTCAAATTTTAGAAAGAGTATTAAGCCTGGTCTAGCCTCTGAAAGAACTCCCAGGTTCTGAGATGGTTCCACTTTTAATAGCAACATCCAGCAAAGATAGTCATTTTCGGGCCAATCCCAATTTAGGCTTGCGTCAAATTTTAGAAGAGTTAATTAAGCTGGTCTAGCCTCTGAAGAACTCCCCAAGTTCTGAGATGGTTTCACTTTTAATAGCAACACCAGCAAAGATAGTCATTTTCGGGCCAATCCCAATTTAGGCTTGCGTCAAATTTTGAAAGAGTTATTAACCTGGTCTAGCCTCTAAAGAAACTCCCAAGGTTCTGAGATGGTTTCACTTTTAATAGCAACATCAGCAAAGATAGTCATTTTCGGGCCAATCCCAATTTAGGCTTGCGTCAATTTTAGAAGAGTAATTAAGCTGGTCTAGCCTCTAAGAACTCCCAGGTTCTGAGATGGTTTCACTTTTAATAGCAACACCAGCAAAGATAGTCATTTTCGGGCCAATACCCAATTAGGCTTGCGTCAAATTTTGAAAGAGTTATTAACCTGGTCTAGCCTCTAAGAACTCCCAAGGTTCTGAGATGGTTTCACTTTTAATAGCAACACCAGCAAAGATAGTCATTTTCGGGCCAATCCCAATTTAGGCTTGCGTCAAATTTTGAAAGAGTTATTAACCTGGTCTAGCCTCTGAAAGAACTCCCAAGTTCTGAGATGGTTTCACTTTTAATAGCAACACCAGCAAAGATAGTCCATTTTCGGGCCAATCCCAATTTAGGCTTGCGTCAAATTTTAGAAGAGTTATTAAGCTGGTCTAGCCTCTAAGAACTCCCAAGTTCAGAGATGGTTTCACTTTTAATAGCACATCAGCAAGATAGTCATTTTCGGGCCAATCCCAATTAGGCTTGCGTCAAATTTTAGAAGAGTAATTAAGCTGGTCTAGCCTCTGAAGAACTCCCAAGTTCTGAGATGGTTTCACTTTTAATAGCAACACCAGCAAAGATAGTCATTTTCGGCCAACCCAATTTAGGCTTGCGTCAAATTTTGAAAGAGTTATTAACCTGGTCTAGCCTCTAAAGAACTCCCAAGGTTCTGAGATGGTTTCCACTTTTAATAGCAACACCAGCAAAGATAGTCATTTTCCGGGCCAATCCCAATTTAGGCTTGCGTCAAATTTTGAAGAGTTATTAACCTGGTCTAGCCTCTAAAGAACTCCCAGGTTCTGAGATGGTTCCACTTTTAATAGCAACACCAGCAAAGATAGTCATTTCGGGCCAATCCCAATTTAGGCTTGCGTCAAATTTAGAAGAGTATTAAGCTGGTCTAGCCTCTAAAGAACTCCCAAGGTCTGAGATGGTTTCACTTTTAATAGGCAACACCAGCAAAGATAGTCATTTTTCGGGCCAATCCCAATTTAGGCTGCGTCAAATTTTGAAAAGTTATTAACCTGGTCTAGCCTCTGAAGAAAGCTCCACTTCTGAGATGGTGTTCCACTTTTAATAGCAACACCACAAGATAGGTCATTTTCCGGCCAATCCCATTTAGGCGTTGCGTCAAATTTTGAAAGAGTTATTAACCTGGTCTAGCCTCTAAAGAACTCCCAGGTTCTGAGATGGTTTTCACTTTTAATAGCAACACCAGCAAAGATAGTCATTTCCGGGCCAATCCCAATTTAGGCTTGCGTCAAATTTGAGAAGAGTAATTAAGCCTGGTCTAGCCTCTGAAGAACTCCCAAGTTCTGAGATGGTTTCACTTTTAATAGCAACCACCAGCAAATGATAGCCATTTTCCGGGCCAATCCCAATTTAGGCTTGCGGTCAAATTTTGAAAGAGTTATTAAACGTGGTCTAGCCTCTAAAGAACTCCCAGGTCTGAGATGGTTCCACTTTTATAGCAACACCAGCAAAGATAGTCATTTTCGGGCCAATCCCATTTGGCTTGCGTCAAATTTTGAAAGAGTTTACCTGGTCTAGCCTCTAAAGAACTCCCAGTTCAGAGATGGTTTCACTTTTAATAGCACACCAGCAAGATAGTCATTTTCGGCCAATCCCAATTTAGGCTTGCGTCAATTTTGAAGAGTATTAACCTGGTCTATCCTCTAAGAACTCCCAAGTTCTGAGATGGTTTCACTTTTAATAGCAACACCAGCAAGATAGCCATCTTCGGCCAATCCCAATTTAGGCTTGCGTCAATTTTGAAAGAGTTTTAACCTGTCTAGCCCTAAGACTCCCAAGTTCTAGATGGTTTCACTTTAATAGCAACATCATCAAAGATAGTCATTTTCGGGCCAACTCCAATTTAGGCTTGCGTCAAATTTTAGAGAGTGATTAACTGGTCAGCCTCTAAGAACTCCCAAGTTCTGAGATGGTTTCTTTTAATAGCACACCCAGCAAAGATAGTCATTTTCGGCTACCAATCCCAATTTAGGCTTGCGTCAAATTTTAGAAGGTAATTAAGCTGGTCTAGAGCCTCTGAGAACTCTCCCAAGTCTGAGATGGTTTCACTTTTATAGCACACCCAGCAAGATCGTCATTTTCCGGGCAACATCCAATTTAGGCTTGCGTCAATTTTTGAAAGAGTTATTAACCTGGTCTAGCCTCTGAAGACTCCCAAGTTCTGAGATGGTTTCCCTTTTAATAGCACCACAAAGATAGCATTTTCGGGCCATCCATTTTTTAGGCTTGCGTCAAATTTTGAAAGAGTTTAGTAACCCTGGTCTAGCCTCTAAAGAACTCCCAAGTTCAGAGATGGTTTCACTTTTAATAGCAACACCAGCAAAGATAGTCATTTTCCGGCGCAATCCCAATTTAGGCTTGCGTCAAATTTTGAAAGAGTTTTAAGCTGGTCTAGCCTCTAAGAACTCCCAAGTTCTGAATGGTTTCACTTTTAATAGCAACACTCGCAAATAGTCATTTTCGGGCAATCCCAATTTAGGCTTGCGTCAAATTTTGAAAGAGTTTATAACCTGGTCTAGCCTAAGACTCTCCAAGTTCTGAATGGTTTCACTTTTAATAGCAACACCAGCAAAGATAGCCATTTTCGGCCAATCCCAATTTAGGCTTGCGTCAAATTTTAGAAGAGTTATTAACCTGGTCTAGCCTCTAAAGAACTCCCAAGTTCAGAGATGGTTTCACTTTTAATAGCAACACCATCAAAGATAGTCATTTTCGGCCAATCCCATTTAGGCTTGCGTCAAATTTTAAAGAGTATTAACTGGTCTAGCCTCTAAGAACTCCCAGTTCTGAGATGGTTTCACTTTTAATAGCAACACCAGCAAAGATAGTCATTTTCGGCCAATCCCAATTTAGCTTGCGTCAAATTTTGAAAGAGTTATTACTGGTCTAGCCTCTAAAGAACTCCCAGTTCTGAGATGGTTCCACTTTTAATAGCAACACCAGCAAAGATAGTCATTTTCGGGTCAATCCCAATTTAGGCTTGCGTCAAATTTTGAAAGAGTTATTAACCTGGTCTAGCCTCTAAGAACTCCCATTCTGAGATGGTTCCACTTTTAATAGCAACACCACAAAGATAGTCTTTTCGGGTCAATCCCAATTTAGGCTTGCGTCAAATTTTGAAAGAGTTATTAACCTGGTCTAGCCTCTAAAGAACTCCCAGGTTCTGAGATGGTTCCACTTTTAATAGCAACACCAGCAAAGATAGTCATTTTCGGGTCAATCCCAATTTAGGCTTGCGTCAAATTTTAGAAGAGTAATTAAGCTGGTCTAGCCTCTGAAGAACTCCCAAGTTCTGAGATGGTTTCACTTTTAATAGCAACACCAGCAAAGATTCATTTTCCGATCCCTTTCTGAGATCCACTTTTAATAGCGCAAAGATCACCACCAATTTAGGCTTGCGTCAAATTTTGAAAGAGTTATTAACCTGGTCTAGCCTCTAAAGAACTCCCAGGTTCTGAGATGGTTCCACTTTTAATAGCGCAACACCAGCAAAGATAGTCCATTTTCGGTCCAATCCCAATTTAGGCTTGCGTCAATTTTAAAGAGTAATTAAGCTGGTCTAGCCTCTGAAGACTCCCAAGTTCTGAGATGTTTTCACTTTTAATAGCAACACCAGCAAAGATAGTCATTTTCCGCCATCCAATTTTTCACCACTGTTAAATAGCAGCAAAGAGATTCCATTTTCGGGCCATCCCAATTTAGGCTTGCGTCAATTTGAAGAGTATTAACCTGGTCTAGCCTCTAAGAACTCCCAGTTCAGAATGGGTTCACTGTTAATAGCAACCCAGCAAGATAGTCATTTTCCGCCCCATCCCAATTAGGCTTGCGTCAAATTTTAGAAGAGTATTAAGCTGCTAGCCTCGAAGACTCCCAGTTCTGAGATGGTTTCACTTTTAATAGCACACAGCAAAGATAGTCATTTTCCGGCCAATCCCAATTTAGGCTTGCGTCAATTTTGAAAGAGTTATTAACCTGGTCTAGCCTCTAAAGACTCCCAGTTCTGAGATGGTTTCACTTTTAATAGCACCACCAGCAAAGATAGTCATTTTCGGGTCAATCCCAATTTAGGCTTGCGTCAAATTTTGAAAGAGTATTAACTGGTCTAGCCTCTAAAGACTCCCAGGTTCTGAGATGGTTCCACTTTTAATAGCAACACCAGCAAGATAGTCATTTTCCGGCCAATCCCAATTAGGCTTGCGTCAAATTTTGAAAGAGTTATAACCTGGTCTAGCCTCTAAAGAACTCCCATGTTTGAGATGGTTCCACTTTTAATAGCAACACCAGCAAAGATAGTCATTTTCGGCAATCCCAATTTAGGCTTGCGTCAAATTTTGAAGAGTTTTAACCTGGTCTAGCCTCTAAAGAACTCCCAGGTTCTGATGGTTCCACTTTTAATAGCAACACCAGCAAAGATAGTCCATTTTCGGGTCACCCCAATTAGGCTTGCGTCAAATTTTAGAAGAGTATTAAGCTGTCTAGCCTCTGAAGAACTCCCAGTTCGAGATGGTTTCACTTTTAATAGCAACACAGCAAAGATAGTCATTTTCCGGCCAATCCAATTTCTGAGATGGTTCACTTTTAATAGCAGCAAAGATGTCATTTGCGCCAAAATTTCTGCGTCAAATTTTGAAAGAGTTATTAACCTGGTCTAGCCTCTAAAGAACTCCCAAGTTCAGAGATGGTTTCACTTTTAATAGCACATCAGCAAAGATAGTCATTTTCGGCCAATCCCAATTTAGGCTTGCGTCAAATTTTAGAAGAGTAATAAGCTGGTCTAGCCTCTGAAGAACCCAGTTCTGAGATGGTTCACTTTTAATAGCAACACCAGCAAAGATATCATTTTCCGGCCGATCCCATTTTCTGAGATGGTTCCACTTTTAATAGCACAAAGATAGTCTTTTCGGGCCAATCCCATTTAGGCTTGCGTCAAATTTTGAAGAGTTATTAACCTGGTCTAGCCTCTAAAGAACTCCCAGTTCAAGATGGTTTCACTTTTAATAGCACACCAAAGATAGTCATTTTCGGGCCAATCCCAATTTAGGCTTGCGTCAATTTTAGAAGAGTAATTAAGCTGTCTAGCCTCTGAAGACTCCCAAGTTCTGAGATGGTTTCACTTTTAATAGCAACACCAGCAAGATAGTCATTTTCCGGCCAATCCCATCCAATCAAAATTATGAGTCCAATCAATATTTTATGAGTCCAATCAGAGTTTATGAGTCCAATCAATTTTTTGGAATTTCATTTTAAAAAATCAATTTTTTCGCATTACTTTACTTTTCCATTTAATAAGAATTTACATTTTGTCTTTGTTTGCCTTTTGTTGGAAGCTTTTCAAAATGTCTGCTGACTTTAGT
>JBDPZO010000531.1:0-19560 GCA_039877585.1 Heterodera filipjevi | reverse complement strand
CGCCACGATGACCTTGATCTCCCACACCTCTTTCAGGCTTTTTTTTTTGTTTTGCCAAGTTCATGCATTCTTTTGCATGAAATTTCGTGGCTTTTTGGTCTTATTATTTTGGGTCTAAACGGTTAGGGGCCCAGAAAATTTGTATGGTTTAATTCTTTTTTTCTTAAACAACCAAATCGTTGAATCGATCAGTTCTACATTTACGAATGATATCAATTTGCGACCGGGTCCAACGGGTCCAATAAACACTGGTAAGAATGAACGGCATTCAACTCGTTTTTGACTCTACCCGTTTTTTTCTAGCTATTTTTAGTGATCTAAAAGTTTGTAAGACCATAATTAAGAATTTTTGGTCAATACAAAAAATTTGCTTTTTAAAAAATTAGGCGCCCGATTCATGGCGCCAGATTTATGGCGCCGGATTCAGTTCATGGCGCCGGATTCATGGCGCCGGACTCATGGGCCCAGCCTGTTATAATTCATAAATTGACAATTTTCTTTATAAGTTTTATTTATTTTTCAAAAATTTCGCCGGCGGCGCCTATCGGTACCGCTGGCTCCCCATTCGCTTAGGTTTCTAATATTTAAAATCCAGAAAATTTGTTCGTTTTTTGCAAAAATTTAGACATTTATTTCGAACAGCGAACACAAAATTATTCGAAAGAATTTCTTTTTTGGCCAAGTCAACAAAACATGCAGTCGACAAAACGTGCATTTTTGGCTGAGTCGACAAAACGTCGAATCGACAAAACGTAGGTGCGCCGACAGCGCGCCAGTTGCAATAAATCAGAACGCCAAAAAAAAAAATAAAAAAGTCAAACTTATAAAAAAAAATATGATGATTTCCCTTGTAAAAAAGCATGAGCCGATCTCAAGATAGAAAGGACTTAGCCACATAATAAAGCATGATTCAATAGAGGGGGTCAAAATATGAGTCTATGGAAAATTTAAAGAAAATCCGTCCCTAGGAAAAAAAATTTTTCCCTGATGAACTTTTCATATAATTTACAACAATCTTTTGTTGAAACTTTAGGCAGATGAATCCGTTTGCTTAGCAATTGCTTTGAAAAAGCTTCTTCTTTATAAGAGCTTTCGAATGATACCAAAATTGTGTGATTTGATCGGGTTTTTTACAGGGCTTCAGAATATTTCTTTTTCTCTCGTTTTGGCATGCTATTTCCTTATCTCTAACTTAGGCGGGGCGGGGGAGAGCGGCTGCGTTGGGTGGGTGAGAGAGGAGAGAGAAAGGACATTTGAGAGAGTCAAAGAAGGGATAGAAAGAAGAAATAGTGAAGCAATTTGCTTCCTTTACCTAGTCCTTTTTACTCTCTATCTTTAAATTAGTTTTAAAGAATAATTCTTGTCATGGGCCGAAGTCAAACCTTCCTCCTTATGTCTTTTACCATCTTAAAGACCACTGAGACAAACGTCCAATTCAGTACCGGGTCTGTAACTCTTCAGGGAATGGTTCCCGGAAATTTTTTTGCGGATTCTTACTTTATAGACCGAGATGAGTCGATTGATATATAATTTGTTCCATTTGGAGTCTGGGCCCTATGAACCATATTTACCTTTTTTCGATACTCATCGATATATACGACCGAGAAATTTCAGTTTTTCGATATTTTTTGTTTTCGATATTTTTTCGATATTCATCGATACATATCGATCGAACTAGTGAAAAACCCGAAAATATCGAAAAAAACCAAAAAATACAGAAAAAAATATCGAACAACAAAACTGGTCGGCATATTTAGCGATTTATTAAAATTATATCTATTTATTAGCACGATCCATAATTTGATAAATTTTTTTTTAAAAAAACCAACCTAGTTTGGTAAAACCAAACACCTCCTATTTTTCAAATTCAACTCAAACTTATTTTTGAAACTAAATCCCTAAGTTTTGGTACTCGTGTAGTTTACGACACCAAAAAAAAAATTTTTTTCAAAATTTTTTGTTCTGTTTAAAAAGTCCTGCAAACAACATTCCTGGGGATTTCAGGGTCGCTGATTACGGGTTCTTTCAAATATATCTCTTTTTAGTAAAAAACTAGTGTGCGGCAAATGCGATTTTCGGTCTTCGGTATCGGTATTTCGGTATAATAGCGATACTGAAAAATACCGAAATCAAAACAAAACAAAAAAAACTCATTTAGCATTCAAACTACTTATTTTTAACATAAATTGCTTAAAAAAAAGCAGTTAACAGTCCTATTATTCGTTAGATGCAATGAAATTCTTAAATATTTGTCATTTTTAAGCAAAGCAGACCGATAAAAAAAATCCTAGGCCTTCTTTAGGGTAAAAAACAGGGATGGCAGATGAAAATTTTAAAAATTAGCATTTGGCTTACAAAGGATTTATCTATAAATTTTTAAGATTAGCAGAAGAAATAATTAACTTTATTTAAATATCTTAATTTTAAAAAAGACATTTTTGTCTTTTTTCCCAAAACCCACAGGAATCCTCAAATTTTTGTAAAACCTACAAATAAACGCAAATACTCATTTCCAAAATCATCGACTATTCTTTATAGCGGGTGAAATCGGTGAGTATGTCATCTTTAACATCGTGATGCCATCTCTTGCCGACCGATCAAAAATTAAAAAAATGACGGCAATTTTTGTAAGTTTATATCCAAAAACTATTTTAAAGGGATATTAGCTTAAATGTATTCAGGTTTATCAATTTGATGACAACAAAGTGACGACTTGGCCATATGATTCGCGCCAACCCAACGAAAATTTCCTTCCCACTGGCCAAAAACTCGAAAGCGTTCGCAGAAGGGCTAATACGCAGTGTAATGAAGGGAAATTGCAGCTTCTGGAATTATTTCGTATTCCAGCAAATAAAGAAAAAATCGAAAAGGTAAATTCGATTATCGAAATTTAGAATAAAAATCTGTTTAGTGTGCGCTGGCTCTTTTAGCTAAACCGAATGGCCTTCTGTCAAGAGCGGAATTATATCAGTGAGTACAAAAAAATTGGTTTGATCAAAATTAGCTTAATTTCCAAAATATCTTTGTGTTAATTCAATTTGGTTTTGGGGTTTTTGCTCATACAATATCGCATTATATTTCGTGGGCTCGTACATATTTACATTTTTTTTTGGTTTTTATCAATTATTTTTTATACAAATATTTTAGGATTTTTAGCACATAAATACCCTAACTCTAATTATTTTGCTGAATTTTAATTCTCTTTTTTATTTAAAAATCTTGTGACCATACAATATGGATTCAAACTGCATTTTATAGCAAATTTGTGCTTTTTTTGCAGGCATATCTTTTTTCTCCAAAAATTGAACTCTTATGAATTTTTCACAAATTTACCCCAGTTTCAAGCCATATTTGGATGTCAGAACAATGAAAAAGTCCTCTGATCTAGTTAGTGTAGCTATTTTTCTTGGTCAGCGGCAAAGTTATGCAAAAATGAAATGGAAAGATTGAATGAGGTTAAAAAGGAGAAAAATTTTTAATTGTCTGCACATGCTTTTGAAATAAAAAAAGAAAAGGATGTTTAATGAACAAACGTCAATCAAGTTTTGTCTATCCAAATTATTACTTTATTTTCAGGAAATAAGTTATTTCATACCTTAGTTCTTTTCGAGAAAAATAATTAAATTTAAAAATCTTAGTTGACGCATAGTTTTTTGGTACTGTAACTATAAATTGTATGTGAAACCCGAAAAGTCTTTTTTCCATCCACTTTTATTATCCCACAGTAACTTGTTATTTATTCCGAAGCGATTTGCTTTCATAATTTTTTTTATATTATAAATACTTCACTAAAAAATCAAATTATTTTCTAGGCTCTTTGGACCTCCGGTCTCTGTTGACCCTCGCTGGAACGCGGTACCTAGTAAATTAGGGCCAACACTTGGACAACTGGCAAGAGAAATAAGAAAATGTGCATTTTTATATTTTTTCCCCCTGTTATAATATTTAGGCACCTTTACGCTTGTTTGATTCTCCCTGGCAGCATTCAGATAGCGCGGAGCACGAGTTGAAAGAAGCCATCCAAGTTGGCAGTTTCCGCGAGTACTGAGTTTAAATATTTAATTAAATAAAATATTTTTCTTTCATGAGGGATGCTATTTTTCAATGATAGGGTCCAAGTCAGATTGTTAACAAACTTGAAACTCTTTGATAAAGCTAAAGGGGGGGGGGGGGGGGGGGGGTTGGGTGTTATTTGTCATCAGTGTTCGGACCTCATACTCATACTCATACTACGAGTATGAAGTATGAGGGGAAAAAAAGTCGGTATAAGTGTATGAGTATGAGAAAACGCCCAAGTCCGAACACTGTTTGTCATTCATTTCAGTTAAAATCTTAGCGGTAAAAACTGTGAATGGAAATTAGGTAATTCCCCTATTTTACCATTACCGATCGAAAATCGTGTTTGCCGATCACTGAAGGATTTAAGTTTATCTCAAGAACTTACATCCAAATAATACCTTCAGCGCGTTTGAGGAGGGCATTGAAATGCACAAATTTGACGACCCCTCAACCGAACTTGAAGAGCTGGGCAGACAAAGTGACGAATTGGCGGTAAGGGTTAAGAGCAAAATCGAAGTGAATTCAAAGGTCTGATAAAAAAAAAAGTGGTCTTATCAGCTTCTGTGGTTATCAGATCAGTAAGGTTGGTGCACCAAACTCGTAAGATCATTATGGAAAGAATCATTTTTCCAATTAAGTAAATTTTCGTTTACACCGTAGATTTCCTCAATATTTATCTCAAAAATTCTTCAAAATTCCATTTTTGAGGAAAATTTGTTAAAACTCGGCCATAAATTTTCAAAACTAAAATTTCCAAATTTTCCCCGGGCTGCGCCTATAGGCCCGCCGACCCTTCTTTTTTATTAATAATTTCCAACTAAAACGAAACAGGTCAAGTGCGTCCCGCCAACTGCCTCCCAAAGCATAATGGGCCTAATTTTCTATAAGTTCAAAAATATAAAGAAAATTAAAAAAAAAGAATTAACGTTTATTAGCGGTTCTAAGTGACAATAAAATACATTTTTATTTTTTTATTGTTGCAGTTACAAATCGTAATTTTTTCAAGTTTTTCGGGTATAAATTTCATTTGAAAGGAATTGGGAAAATTTTTAGAAACTTTCCTATTTGCCAAAGAAAATTGAGTGTGATTTTTAGAATAAATTATTTTTTTACGGGAATCGCCCTATTTGTCGCGCGCGTTTAGTCGCGTGATGTCTTGTCGCACCCAATTCGTCGCCCAACTTAAAATGATTTTTTCGTCGCTTTATTCAAAATTTTTGTATGATAGAACTTAGAAACAGTACATAGAATATTATCCAGAGAATTTAACAAAAAAACTGTTCGGCAAATAAATACTTGTGACAAAAAAAAATGCTTAGCGCGTCGAAACATCCTGCGAAGAAAACCTTCGATGAAATATCTTACGAACCGACCCGGACCCTCTTTTAGAGATATATTTTTTAAAAATTCTAAAAGCCGATATCTAAGGTTAATCTTTTATGGCATTTTTATTGTGAAATTTCTCAAAAAACCCAAAATATTTAGCATAAAATTTGGGACGGAGTTGGCCCATTATTAGAGGTGTGCCGCGATTCACGGTCACGGTCACCGTGAATTTCACGGGTTCAAAATTAAAAATTTTGGGTTAAGTCCGCCTCAGCCCATGGCAGGAAATTTTAGTTTTTAAATTGCTTTTTCCAAAATTCAGTTCGTTTAAACGAAATTTTGAAAATAAAGAGATCCAACAACTTATTATAATTCATATTTGCCAAGCGCAATTTACCTCGAAAAACTCTCCAAAATTAACCAGTTTTTGGTCAAAATCTGTTAATAAATCACACCCAGATTTTCGAAATTTTGCCCGGCGGCGCCTATCGGCACCACCGGCTTCCAGTCGGGGTTGACAAATGTCGGGGTTCCGGGTCGGGGTTTTTTTTCGCCTTGCGACTGAAAGTCAAAAAATTTCAGGCCAATTTTATACAACCCAAAAATATACAGCATATTTGTTACTTACGGCCTTTTTTTAGCTGTTCGCTTTGTAAATGAGACATTAACTTTTTTTTTATCTCGAAAAGGGAGGGTCGGCAGTGCCGATAGGCGCCGCCGGGAAAAATTTTCAAAATTTGGGTGTATTCAGGTAACAAACCTTGACGGAAAATGCAAAATTTTTGTTGCTTTTAGAGATAAATTTTGAGAAAATCTACGCGAATGGGGGGGGGGGGGGGCTCCGGTGGTGCCAATAGGCGCCACAGGAGAAAATTTTTGAAATTTTAATCGTATTTGTTAACAGATTTTACCCCAAAAATGGTCAACTTTGGGTCTTAAAATTGGAAAATTTTTCGATCCCTCCAAATAAGAACAAATGCGACCTCTGATTAAAAAGGATCATCTTTTCGAAATTTTTATGGACCAAATATGGAATATGGACACAAATCGCGAAATATGGAAATAAAAGTTTTTGAAATTTTGGTGTATTTTGGTCACAGATTTTGCACAAAAAAGAATAGTTTTTGTGAATTTTGGAGATAAATTTTGAAGACCTAAGCCCGGGTGTGCCAATAGGCGCTACAGGGGAAATTTTCAAGGTTTTGATAGTCAGCGAGCCTTGCTTATACATAAAGTAAAGAAAAGAATAACCAAAAAACCTCCAAAATGAACCAATTATTAAGAAAATTGTTAAAAAAAAACTTAAATTAAGTGTACTAAAGTTGGGACTGGAAATAAGGCTAAAAACCGATTTCGGTTTTCGGTTAACCGGGTCTGGGCCAAAAACCGAAACCGAAAACCGGCTGTAGCAAAACCGGCCTAACCGAAAACCGGGGAGACCGGTTTTAAACCGGTCGTGTCCTACCCTACTTTTTAGCATTAAAAAACATTTGGGTTTAGCATATATTTGCAGACATTCTTTTTTGGTTCTCCTCCATTTTATGCGTCCCATGATATTTTTATGAACTAAATTTTTTAATCATGACGAAAACATTGTTTGTTTTAAATTAAAGATACTAATAATATTTTCGTAATGAATCATCATTAAAAAATTTAGTTCATGAAAATATCATGGGACGCACAAAATTGTTGGGACGCATAAAACGGAGGAGAACCCTTTTCTTTTGTGGCCAAATACAATAGAGAACTTTTCTTGGTTTAACATCAGAGCTTGGCATCGCAACAATTAAAAATTTGATGATTTGTCGGCTTAAGATACCCAAGGTCTTAGAGGTATATCTCAGGGAAACTCGTACAAAGAGAACAGGGATGGAACGTGACCGCGATTTTTCCAACAGAAGTTTCCTATCATAACCCGCAGAGAATTGAAATTAAAAATTTAATTTTTTAGGAGAAACCCTCTAAACAAATTCCATCTAAAATTTTCGAAATTTCCCGGTGGCGCCTATCGGCACCACCGGACCCCCATTTTTCTAGTTTTTCTCAAAATGTATCATAAAAATCCTCAAAAATTGGTGATTTTTTGTCAAGATTTGTTATCAAAATAATAGTCAATTTTCAAAATTT
Source organism: Heterodera filipjevi (assembly GCA_039877585.1). Taxonomy (NCBI): domain Eukaryota; kingdom Metazoa; phylum Nematoda; class Chromadorea; order Rhabditida; family Heteroderidae; genus Heterodera; species Heterodera filipjevi. The sequence goes on along the minus strand of JBDPZO010000531.1, from coordinate 12,048 downwards.
CTCACGGCGGCGCCTATCGGCACCGCCGACCCTTCCTTTTTGCCTGGTATAAGTAAAAGTGAATTTTGATCACAATTGTTCAGGAATGTATAAATTTCTCATTTCAAAGCCGGAAATTGCTCAAAAAATTGTTGGAAGAGAGAAATATGTCGCGCATATTGATTTTGATGAATAAAACGCCTAATTAAGCTCCAAAACAATGTTTTCAAAAAATGTACTTATTTTTGGCCCCTAAAACTTATTTTTGTCCAGCGATGTACTTATTTCGGGAAATTTTCGATGCGATCTCTGATATAAATGCATTTTGAGCGATTTCAGCAAATTTTTAGGGTGTGTTTGATCGTTTTACTGAGAGTACCGGTACCGAGTACCGGAACCGAGTACCGGAACCGAGTACCGGGGTCGAATACCGAGTACCGGGGTCAAATACCGGTACCGATACCGAGTCCCGGGTACCGGGAAATTTCTGGTACCGAGCAGCCCTACTGCCTAACAGCACAGCAGACCCCTCACTATAAAATTTGTCCAAAAAATTAGAATCAAAAAAAGTTCTTTTCCAGTTGAAAAACTTGATTTAATCTATTGGAAAACCAGATCAAATACGATAAAATTCCTCGGTGGCGCCGATAGCTTTACCACCGATCCCAATTTTTCTTCCGCGTTCAGCTCCTGCTGGACGACAACCGTATAATGGCAATGTGAAATGTGTATTTTCGATTTTTGTCGCACTTAGACTTGCCTGGTAATTTCGCGACATATCTTGTGCCATTTCAATATTATATTTGCGTATCATCTTGTGGTATTTTGTACAAGTGGCCATTGCGGAACTTTTCCACCACCCAAATTTTTTGAGTTCTAAGGGGAACCGCCCTGTTCGGCGTGGCCAGTTCGGCGTGGCCGGTTCGGCGTGGTTTTTTCGGCGTGAGGTTTTTTCGGCGTGGGTTTTTTCGGCGTAGGATCTTTCGGCGTGGCCGGTTCGGCGTACGTTATAAAATGGACTTTTCGGCGTGATAGTGTAAAAAAATAAAAAATTTTACTTTATTGTGCAAACGAAAATAAAATCGTTGGTCATTCGCATTTCAATCTTTATAAAGATACGGAAATAATAAAAATGAAAAATCAATTAAGGGTCCATAACACAATTTTGCGATATTCCTCTGAGAAATTCAATAATATTTTGGACATCGAAATTGGCGACCATATTCAGAATGCGTTTGTCTGCGTCCCGATACTTCTTCTTCTTCGGCGGTGGGTCTTGCCCATTCACACATCGAACGTAATCGGCGTCACGCGCCCGTTGGTCCATTCTAAGAACGTCGATGAAGCGCCAAATGGTCGGATAACGGCAGCTGAACCGGAATCCGAAAGAAGGTATTGCTCCTCTTCCACTCCATCGCCACGCAGGTAAACTTGGTATGCGTCGCCAATTTGTAGGTCATGGATGGAATTTGGAGCCGGCGGGGGAGCTGTGATTTCATGCCGAGCACGTTTAATTATCTAAATGCAAAAAAAAATAATCCAAATTATCTCTGCTTTCTAACTTTTTTGATTCCATTTGAAGTTGGTAACTGGGCAAGCACTGGCGTTGAAACGTTGACCATTGCATTGGCACGAATTTGTGAGGGCAGTTCCATCGATTCAACGGCACGTCTTTTGACTCCAGTGACGATTTTTTGCGCTTCGACGTTGGCAATGTTTGATTCGTGTGTATGTTCAGTGACCATTTTGATAAAATTGTTTCGCAAATCAGTATGTATTCGTCCACGGCAGTCGTCCTTTCTTTCGCATCGCCAAAATTTTATGTCCTTATCAGCGTTAAAAGTGTCGAAAACGTAGAGGAAACCGTCGATCAATAATTTTTCCTTTTTCCTTTTAGTATTAATTTCGGCCATTTTTAATCTACCTGAACGTCATATGATAGAATAAACAATTTTTATTACTCAATACATACAAAGAAATTTACAATAAATGAAAAAGTAAAATTTTTTATTTTTTTACACTATCACGCCGAAAAGTCCATTTTACAACGTACGCCGAACCGGCCACGCCGAAAGATCCTACGCCGAAAAAACCCACGCCGAAAAAACCTCACGCCGAAAAAACCACGCCGAACCGGCCACGCCGAACTGACCCGGACCCGTTCTAAGACATTCTTTCCAACAAAATTCTATTGCATATATATAATTTGGAAATTCTATTTACTTTTTTTTTTTGATTATTTCTTCAAAACGCCGTGGTTTAAAAGTATAAAAAAAAATCGGGGGAGAGAAAAAAAAAGTAATTGCGCCAGCAACATGCGCCAAACCAAGAGACAGTTGCGGCGAAGAATGGACTGCACGTCAAGGTGGTTGAGGCAATATAAAATTGGCTGAAACTGAGCAGCAGCAACAGGTGGTCAAGAGGCAAGGATGCCCTTGTGCCATTAAATTGGGATTTGTCACACTTTTTTCGGATCTTTCACTGGTGTCTGATTGTATTCATTGAATTTTTAAACCAAATGCCAATCTTTTCATTATTCTTTTATTTTTTCCTTCTAAAAGGTGTACCAAATTCAGAAATTGAAAAACTATTCAATTCTATTTTTTCAAAATTTACCCTGGCGGCTCCTACCACCAGCGCCGAACACTTTTTTGCGTTAGATTTCTCAAAATTTAAATGCAAGGCAAAAAACAATAAGCCAAAAATGCTCCGATTTTAATACCGCCGAAAAAGCCAAGATTATCCCGATCCCGCTATAATCAAACCCACTTTTCCTAATTTCAAAATTAGAAAGTTAAAATTTAAGAAATTGGACACAAAAAGGAACTGAAACACGAAAAAAATCCGGTTCTTTTCACTTTATGAGTTCAATAAAGTTTTAAGATATTTTATTTAAAATGGTTGAGATTAAATTAAAAATCGATTGGAATCATAAAGTGAAACAGAACCAAAATTCTACATTTTACTCCGCCCGTTGTCGGAATATAGTTTGCAAAGAATATGCAGATTATCCCCCCCCCCCATTTTTCGAAAAAAATTAAAAATTTTTAAGGTGCTTAAAGAGATGTTTCTGTGGGTTTTCGGGGTCGCTGATCACGAATACGACATCCATTTCGACCTATTCCGAACATTTGAATCTGAATCAGTGTTGCCGCGGGTCGGGAAAAGTTCGGGTTTCGGGACGAGAAAAACCTCGGGTATCGGGTTTTGGGTTTTTGAGAAAAAAAATAATGCTAAAACAGGGTTGCCATCGGCTGAGCTCTACGAATTTGAGGGTCCGATGGTCCCGATAGGCGCCACCGGGAAATTGTTTTGAAAATGGGGGAATTTATTAACGAATTTCACAAAAATAATCAAATTTTATTAGAAAATAACTTAGAGCTGGTGGACCGGCGGTGCCGATAGGCGCCGCCTGGGAAATTTGCAAATTTTGGTGTGAATTTGTTAACAGATTTTGACTATAAAATGATCAATTTTCAAGAATCTCTTGCAAGAACTGGGAAGTCACTGTTTTTACCAGTACATATTTTTATCGCCTATTCCTCTAGATGGCAAGAAATTCGGATCAGGTTTCGGGGCAGGCACTCAAAAATTCAGGTTTCGGGTCGCGAAAATCGGGTTTCGGTATCGGTTTTGGGCGGCAACACTGATTTGGATCAGTTTTTTGGCAACAAAGGTGAGTTTGTTTAAAAAAATAAAAATTTTAGATCTTTGTTCGAATTCGGGTCCGGGTTCGGAATTGGTAGAAATGGATGTCGTATTCGTGATCAGCGACCCCGAAAACTCACAGAGACATCTCGTTAAGCACTTTAAAAATTTTTAATTTTTTTTCGAAAAATGAGGGGAATAAAATAGGGTAGCACGGGACTGGGGCTTTTGGCAAAAACCGGGACCGGTACTTTCCGGGCCACGAAGACTCGGGACCGGGGCCCTGTTTGAAGATCTTTTCGAGAAAATCTAAGCAGTAGGAGCCAGCGGTATCAAAGCGCCGCTGGGAAATTAAAAAAAGAAATGGACTTAATAAAAGAATTGTCAAAGAATTGCTCAGGGTGAAACTTATTTTTTATAATTTTTGACTTAATCCGTCTTGAAATATTCTACCATCTTACCGAATTACCACCGTTGTAATATATTTAAAAATTTTTATTTATTAATATTATTTTGCTCCTAAATTCCCCTTTTTCTCCAATTTTTCTCAACAATTTCTTACTCAGAACTAGGGTAGAGCGGGACCGGGGCTTTTGGCAAAAACCGGGACCGGGACTTCAGGTTGAAAACCCCGGGGATTTTTAGCTGGGAAAACCGGGGCAAAACCGGGGCGGGACCGGGTCCCGGTCAAAACCGGGGCACTGATACTCATTTGTACGTTCGGTATTTTGCAAAAGCCCCGGTCCCGCTCTACCCTACTCAGAACCCCATTCCTAAATCCCCGCCCCGTTCCCGTACTACCCTAGAACGAACTTCAGTATTACCAAAATATTTCTGCCAACTTAAACCCAATATTTTTAACTGGGTTGGTATCACTGCGCATGTAATTACGATTAACTAATCGGCGTTAATTTGTACAGAATGGCGACGAGACGAACAAAGCACTGTCCAAGAGCATGTTGCATTAAGGCATGTTTGACTAATGTGTTTTAAGGGCTATGTCGATTCGGCGCCACACGATTCGGCGCCAGACTTTTGAAGGATTTGTAACTTTTTTATTTGTGAACGAAATTTTACACAATTAGTACCATTCGAAAGCTGTAAGTGTTTAGAAGGTATGAATAAGCTATTTCTAAGCGATCGACAAACTCTTTAAAAAGTTACAACTTGAAGAACGCAAAAGGTCAGGAAAAATTGGGAAAAGTCGGAATTTTTGTAAATTTTTCATCATAACTTTCTTATTAGGTGGTAAATTTTTTCAATTTTTGGAGGGCTAATAGAGAACATAAACAGCTTTCGAATGGTACTAATTGTGTAAAATTTGGTTCACAAATAAAAAAGTTACAAAGCACTAAAAATTCTGGCGCCGAATCGTGTGGCGCCGAATCGACATGCCCCGGTTTTAAATAAGGAAGAGGGAATAAATGGGAACAGGACAAAATCACGCCACCTAAATCCCGCCGGGACAAAATAACGCCGCCAGATCCAAAAAAACCATGTAGAAAAAAGTCCGAAAAATCTTAATTTTTAAAAATTAATAAAAAATTTTATTATTTCTAAAAATGTATCGGAGTTTTTGTAAATTTCTAAATTCCTTTAAATTGTTTGGATATTTTGAAAGTCCTAATTTTTTTGGGATTATTTGAAAATTCATTAAATTTTTAGAAATTTTTCAAAAAAACAAGCTTCGTACAATGGATTTTTTGTTGAAGATTTTTTCTGAAATTTCCGCGGCGTTGTTTTGCCCGGCTTGATTTTGGCCGGCGCTATTTCGGCCAGCGTGATTTCGGGGTGCACCAATAGCAACATTAAAATTTTTAAAGATTTAATATTGGAAAAATGTATTATATCGAGAAAGCAAACAAGAACTCTGGAAGCACCAAGAATGGAAGAAAGAATCATAAACGGGAGGAAGTGTGTTGATGTATGAATATTTCGTTCCCTAGCTCGTTTGGCCTTGAGCAAGCCCATTTAAAAAATGACACTATTTTTAAATAAATAAATGTGAAAAAAATGGGGTTGTATACGAAAACAAGTTCAATTTTGTGTAAGCAACAATTCTCAATGATTTTTTTTTCCCATTTAGGACAGTCACCCAGATAGTCACAGAGGCGCGCTGTCGATTGGTCCCCGTGTCGATTTGTCCCCGTGTCGATTGGTCCCCGTGTCGATTCGTCCCCCAAGCCAAAATAGTCGATTCGTCCCCAAGTTTTTAAAAAATTTCTAAGTCTTGAGATTTTTCAATAAAAAATTACTGGGAATTTTTTTAAGCAGCGAACTTAAAGAAAAACCTAAAATTTTCACAAAATTTTTGATTTTTTTTTATCATTTTTTTGGTTTTTTTAAAAAAATTTTGCGAAAATTTTAGGTTTTTCTTTAAGTTTGCTGCTTAAAAAAATTCCCAGTAATTTTTTATTGAAAAATCTCGACTTAGAAATTTTTTTAAAAATTTGGGGACGAATCGACTATTTTGGCTTGGGGGACGAATCGACACGGGGACCAATCGACACGGGGACGAATCGACAGGGGACCAATCGACGGGCAGCGAGTCACAGATATCATTGGTACTTTCCTGTTATGAGACTACAGGCCAAAATTTTAAAAAATCAACGAAAGGGCGCGCATAAAACAAATTCCCACTGCATAAATTAATTCTTTGGCGTGAAGATTGCAAACATCGCGGAGCTGATCCTTTTGACGATATTTTATCGGCAATTGTCGCATTTATGCCTCCTGAATAATCCCACCGCGCGCTATATGTTTTATGCGCGCCCTTTCGTTGATTTTTTAAAATTTTGGCCTGTAGTCTCATAACAGGAAAGTACCATATCATTATATGGCTTGATTTCCTTCGCAGGCCCTCCGTTTCTGATCCCCCAAAAAACATTGACTTTAAAAGAAGGAATTGGCCTTTTTCGAATAAAAAAAAATGCCGGTCCAGATTCGTCTTGAAAAGTTGCCAAAAATATTCTTAGGCTTATTATGAGCAGGGGTATTCCTGCAAATGCCTTACTTCTTCCTAGATTCAATTTGGTCTTAATTAACAGGAATTATATCTTTTTGTCATTGTTAAGATAACGGGCATTTATTGGGCTATTTGAAAACATATTTATGTTTCGATAAACTAACAGTAAAAAAATGCAATTAACAAATTCAGCAATGGAATTGAATAATGAAACAAATAATTTCAAAAATGGAATTGCGTTTCAAACAAATAATTTCAAAAATGGAAATGCAGATAAAAATAAATAAATTCAATAATGAAATGGCCAAATGCGTAATGATTTTTTTGGTCGTAAATAACGTATAAATTCAACAACAAAATGCATTTAGTAAGGAATATAATTTCAACAATGGATTTGGATTAAATAAACATTTTCAATAACGGAATGTTCAAATATTGTTTTATTGGTTTTGAAATATCAGATCTGTAAATTTGTATCTATCAACAATAAAATGCATTTTTTTTTAAACACAATTCAAGAATGGTAACAATGACCAAAAAATAAATGTTTTATATTTTGTCAAAAAAATTGAACCCCAAAGTGAACAACGCTAAAGGTTGGCGGACATAATCACGTCGTCGTAAACTGAATTAAAAATAAACGAATGAATACAAGTATAACAAGTCGTAATATTCATAGCGTTATATCCCAATCTAATCATCGTTATTAGTTACCGTGTTCTGGATAAAAGGACGCTTCTTGGTGTCCGGGTCCTGCTGCTGCATTAACTCCAACGCCATCCGGAGCAGCCGCAACATGAACGCCATCGCCTTCCACAACAGGCCCATCGCCAGCAGCAGGAACACCCCCGTCAGCAACAACAGGCTCGTCGCCATCAGCGGCAACATGATCGCCACCGCCTTCCACAACAGGCCCATCGCCAGCAGCAGGAACACCCCCGTCAGCAACTACAGGCTCGTCACCATCAGCCGCAACCGGAACACCACCGTGAGCAGCAAGTGGCGCGTCGCCAGCAGCCGCAACATGCACTTCACCGCCTCCGTGACCACCCCCGCGTGACAAATGGCGAAAAGAACTACAAGAGTATTCAAGAAAAGATTAGCAGAACTGTCATCCCCAGGTCAAGTGTTTACCAAATTCAATTCCAAAAATGATATATCTTTCTTAAAATTTTATTTAATTGAGCCTACCATCCCAACCTTTTACTTCTACTAATTTTTGTTAAGGAAAGTACTAAAGACCCAGTTTAACAGAAATCGACCAAATATAAATGTATTACGTCAAAATCATTCCATTCTGAGCTCCTCCCGATTCAATGTCCGGATCACCCCTCCGACCACACAAAGCTAAAAAGAGAAATGCGGTTGTTTTTGTTAAAAACCCCGGTTTAAAAAAAATGCTTACAACGTCGCAGCCAATGAAAGAAGTTGGCCATGGCACGAATGGGTCGACTGTTACAAAATAACTGCCAACAGTTGCAAGAGACGGCGGGGAATTTGTCTGGGCAGCAGCGGTAGCAGCACAACAAAGCCACCACGGCGACAAAAATGGCAACGCAAATGCCCGTCCAAATGATCCAACTCGCTGAAGCGCTTCCACCATTTGCAGGCAATGGCGATGGCGGTTGTGGCGGTGGCGGTTGTGGCGGCTTTGGTGGCTCTTTCGGCGTCTCAGTAGGTCCGTCAGGCGGCGTGGGAGTCTCAGTCGTGGGCGGTGTCTCTGTCGTTGTGGGAGCCTCAGTGGTGGGCGGTGTCTCTGTCGTTATGGGAGCCTCAGTCGTGGGCGGTGTCTCTGTCGTTGGCGTGTCGGTCGTCGTTTCCGGCTCATCACAGCACAGGCAAAGGGGACCAAGTTTAGCGGTCGGGTCCCACGTGTGCTCAAGGTCTCCACTTGGTGCCCCAACCGAGCCAAAAAGAAGCAGGAACACCAGCAAAGGCAAAAACGCAACTGACAGTTTCGGTGTTAGCTTCTGTTTAAAGAATTGTTTTTGGCTATTCTTTAAAAACGTTATCAATACACAATAACCAAAGTTCAGAAATATATAAAAAGGTGCATCATAGCGATCACTCCGGAGAAGGACAAAACTCAGCCGCCGTTACACAGGTAAAAAAATTTTCTAGTGTTAAGTTTTTCTCAAAAAAGCTTCAAGAATTTTCTCAGGCAACAAATTAAAAAAAAATTTGAAATTTTCGCAAGATTTAAGTTTCTGGAAAAAGTCAAGCAATTAATAATTTGTTCGATTTTTTTTTCTTCTTAATTTTGCGAAAATTTCATGTTTTTCATGAAATTTCTTGCCTAAAAAATTCCTGAAATTTTTTTGAGAAAAACTTAAAGTGTGTCACGGCGGTGTTTTGGGGTGTACCCGAGGCAGGAGGGAAAAGGGTACTGTACAATGGACTCACGAGCTTTTTTCTCATTTTTAAAAACATCAGCAGAGCGTTTCTTTGATTTCATTTCACCTTTCTCCGCGTGAACAGCTCCATTCGGTCGACGGCACCACTCGGCCTCAGATGGTCGTCCGGCACCAATGGCAACAGGTTCACGTTGATGCGGCCCTTGGCCCGGCACAGATCGTGTTTGGACAAAAAGCCGTCCAACGACTCCCAACCGCCGCCCACACGGACCATCACTGTGCTACGCAGGATGCGCACCTTCACAAACGGAGATAGAAAGCTGAGTTAAATGCCAAAATTTCAAAAAAATACTCTATCTTTCTCTCTCTGCCCCTTAAGGGACAAAAATTCTAATTTCGAAAAAAAAATTTTCATTGAAAAATGCCATGATTTTCGGAAAAAAATATAATATTTTTCGCGCTGAAATAATTAAATCAAACAGCAGGACTTTATTTTTTCTACCATAAGAGTTCGGCTTCCTTACTATTTATTGGCTCTCACGAGTCATACCGATTGTCTTAGGACTAATTGTTGGCTTCAAAATTTGTCGGTAACACAAATGTCCTAAATTTTTGAAAACAGGGTAGACTCCGGTGTCCTATGTCCTATGTCCTATATAAATGTCTGTACCAAATTTTTTTAATAAATCGCTTATTTCCAATGTCCTTTCTATAGTAACCAACAAATCGAACTCCGATGCCAAATTATTCGCTTAATGTAAACGCGAAAACGAAATCCGAAAGAAAATTTTTGCAAAAAAAACAAACAAATTTCCGAGTCCAAATCTTTGTTCAGAATAGTAAATCGACAGCATGCATCCCTCTGCTACTCTTTAGTCTACCATGCCTCATTGATGCCGGCCAAAACGAAAAACCGTACTCGCACCTGGTCCTTGTCACTTGCTATAGTGTTGATTGGGAAACGGTGGCACACGTGCACCCGGGCCGTCTCAGCGCAATTTTCCTCAGTGGATACGTTCCCGTCGGCCGTTTGTAGGAACTCATACCGACGCTAAACGATGGCTATTATGGTAAGAGAGATTGCGGTTTCGCATCATCTCATCCAAGGCAAATGAAACACAGAGATACCGTAACTTATGAATGCCCAAACAGTGGTATATGAGATCATACGGTAAACTATACCCAAAGAAAGGCAACGTGTATGGTAAAAAGCCAACCGACGTCATTCTCTTTTTTATATAAGAATTGAAGTTACCAGAGTTCCTGAGAACCACTAAATATACAGTGACCAATGAAAGCCTTTTATACAATAAAAAAAGGAATGGTTAAAAATTTTTTAAAAATAGTCTTGGTATAATTTATCTACCATCTTTTTGGGGTCAAAACGTTTATGTGCGTCATGAATTCAGCGGGAAAACAGGCCGTCACCCTTGCAAATTTCGTCGGCACCCCGGGCCTCTCCAGTTCAGTGGTCGGAAATTCTGTAAATCGTTTCAATATAAAACAAAAAAATAAAATAGAAAGATTAAAAGTCATAAATTAGGGCAAGAGGCCGATATATTGAAGCCTAACCACAGGGGTTGGCAAAAGAAAGCTGCGCGTCCCAACCAAGAACTCCAGAACTCTTTGATTATTAATTTGACAAGACAACAAAACAACCTTTTTGTTCGTTATGTTTTTGCTAATGATTTTCCGGGCGACCAGCAGAGGTTTTCAAGGCCCGGCCCAGTGCCAAGACCTGCAAACCGAAACAAGAAATTACGATATTTTAATTCTCACGTGGATTAGGTGTGCGGTTGGTAGCATGTGCCGGAGGAATTAACAGCGGGGTGGGCCCAAAAATTGAGGATCCCACTATTGGAAAACGGAGATGCAGGTCCCAGCTGTCTCGAATAAAACCACTACGGGGAAGCAAGGAATTCCGTCGATTGGAACAGTTGCGGTGGTACCAGTGCCTGGTGCCGACTTGTCAATGGCGCCAGGAACAGATCGGACAAAACAGCGCTCTTTGCGTGGTCCATTCCAGCCAGTATCTTTCTCGCCACCATTCGAAGGTGAACACTTGAGGATTTCCAAATTCCTGTAATTAATTATGGGTTATTAACTAGTATTATTCATAGTAATTTTGCCAGATTAGGGTGTCAAATAAATTAGTCACAGTTTACAAAAGATAGGTGTGGACATACCGCACATATGGCAAAAAAGTGAACTTCCTTAACGGTAACAAACGGGTAATTTTACTGATTTTTTACTGTTAGATTTTGACCGATCCAATTCCATTAATGGATAAATATTAGCGTTTATATTTTAAAATTCTTTATTTTAAAAGGAAATTTACATAGAAGGAACGTTAAGGGTTGAGGTAGCGGTTTGCAGCCAGTTGTCTTTTCCAGCCGACTTAGGCAGTCCTCCAAGCTTCCCTCTGATCCAACTTGGTCGCTTCTGTGCTATTGTGCTCGCTTGTCAACACCCCCTGGTTTACCTGTCGAGCTGGGTGTCCATCGGTCATTTCCGGACTTTTGTCCCACGATGGGCCGATATCGGCAATAATAGGTTCTAAAAAATCGGAAAAGGGAACTAAATGTCCTATACAAAAAAGAAATCTAGGAACAACCGGCGGAAAATGGCTAGCGTTTAATTTCAATTTTTTCAGTCCATGAGTCTTAGGTAGGCTGTCGAAGCCTAAAATTTTTTTAAAAAACCAAAAAACTCTATAAAGAAAAATTAAAAACACAGCAAAACATGAGAAATGACAGGCACTGGTCTTTGACCTGGGATTGTGACAAAAAGATGGTGTTAATTGTATGATTTCGCAATCCAGCCTCGCTACTTGCGAATGATATAGAGAAAAAGAAAATAAAAAGGTCCCCTACACGAAAGTGTGAACAAAAGATGGTTGCAATGTGTGACAGAACAAACAACCAATGCATTGGAATTAGAAAAAAAGATTAATTTACTGCCGGTTCCTCATCTCTATTTACATATTATTTATGTAGTGTAGTATGTAAATATCCACCATTGTGCTGATATTTCGAGCCATTATCGAGTTGAAATGATAGCTCGAAAAGCCAGCTCAGAAAAAACTAGCTCGATTATTTCCCA
>JBDPZO010000530.1:0-28211 GCA_039877585.1 Heterodera filipjevi | reverse complement strand
CAACGGTTGTAGCAGGGAGTGCGTGTCCAAGCATGCAATTTACCAGCGTTGAGCACTTACGACAGACGTTGAACGACATCATCCGGGAGGCATACCAGCAACAATTTTGGTCTCCGAATGCCTCCCAGCAGGAGGCAGAACAAGAGGAGAATCAAACGCCTAGGCAAGCAGAAAGAAGCGCCACACGCCTTACGCTGATGTGTTTTTTCACGAAAAACCGGGGACTATTGGACCGATTGAGCATGCGAGCCAAACAGGAACAACTCATCGAGATATCGGATACAGAGAAATGTTGTCTGCAGTTTGCGTCCGGCGATGTGGAGAGAAAGCTGAAGGGAAAAGGGAGCTCCGCCTCAACGCCTGTGGTCATCCGCGAACTTGTAATTCGGATTAACCATACTTACATTGATGTAATCCTCCTCATCAATCCCGACAGATGGGAATGAATATGGGTAGATGATGGATGCAAGTGCAACTGTAGAGCTGGAGTCCAACTCCAGCGTGTGTGGAAGTAGGATGGTGAAGTTCGATGTTGTGTTGCCAGGGCCTGGCGAATTGGATGGAAGCACAATGTAAAATTCTTCCATCGCTAGTGTTGTGTGTCAACTGGTTGTTGTTGCGTGGTGACAAGATCGCTATCTTTGATCCAACTGTTGTGCCTGTCCGCGTGCCCAATCCAGCGCACAAAATGCTCTTTGATACCGCGTCGCACTCGAGACTTAAGCACTTCAGCACGATGCGTTGTGTCGACCTCAGTCTTGACCAATTCCTGTTCGTAGAAAATTCCTTTGATATCTTCCCCTTCTAAATCCTGGATTCGGTATAAGGCGGATCCGTCGGGTTTACCGTTGAAATCCGGAATAGCTCGTCCGTAAAATTGTGAAAGTACCCTTTTGAAAATTCTACTTTTTCCTTACTTATTCGTACTGTCGCCGGCTTTGAATTTTGGGTTTTTGTGACCAGCGTTCAACACGTTTGCCTTATATACCCTATTTTGTAAAGTCGCCGAATTTTTAAAATTCACATCTGCAGGTCGCATACCGGTTGTCCAGTTCACACTGCTGTTCAGGTTGTGCACAACTCTGTCACGTACGTCAACCCATCTGGGTGTGTTGTTTTCACTAAAATACTAGTACAAGCGCTTTTTGATCGTCCGATTTGCTCGTTCCACAACACCCGCGTGCAAATGAGGAATGTACATAACATGCTTGATTATTTCCTTCCTCTTCCAATAGTCAAACCATTTTTTTAGCTTGGAATTCCACCCTGCGTCACTGTACAATTTATTAGGCAAAACGTCTGCCTTCTGAAAAAGCCGCTCAAAGGCATCCATCATGTGTTCGCTTTTTTTTCGATTCAACCTCAGCTGTATTGATGCGACGACTGAGCACATCTATGCAGACAAGAATGTAGCGGAAACCGTCATTATGCTGTTTCAGCGAGTCCATAATGCGCAGGTCACATTGCCAATCCGTGTGCAGACCGCTTGGCACGGTTTTTAACCTTTGGAACTTGTTTCTGCGCGGTTTATACAATGTATAGGTCCTCTGTTTGTGTAAGAAATTATGCACATCGTCAATGGAAACCCGAGGGTTACGCTTTTTCGCTTCATCCAGCACCTTTTGTATGCCAGCGTAACTTGCCGGCGACCGGAGGTTATAATAAATTTGTTCTAACAATTTTTCTACAGTTTTGCCCATAGCATTGGTTTGAAACTATCATTATTATTACAAGCAACAACCTTATGAGGGTGTACACGGCTTAGTCCATTCGTTTCTATAGCGCTCTATTTTACAAGAACGATTTTTTTGCGGTGACTCTTTTTGCCCTGTTTAGCGCCCCTACCCTCACCTTTTTGCTGGTGCTGTTTTGTTGACAAGAAGTTCTCTATTGCCTGGTCCATGGTTATTTTTTGTACGAAAAATCGATGCCCTCTTGGCATGTCTTTTTTTGACCACTCATATACATCAGACAGTCGGCATAGTGCGAATTATGAACACGTTTGTTTAAATTGGTCTCTGGCGCGAGTTTAAGCGAAAGTTGAATTTTAAAATGTTCGCACAAATCTCCACTAGCCCCAAAATTTGGTCAGCTGTCGCCTCTTTGAGCAAAGCGTTTTTCTTTTTGGCTAACTTGGTTGAAGCAAGCTTGTTAAAAAAAACGGAATTTGCGCTAATATATGGACTAAACTCATACATGGGTAGAAAGAAGGTGGAAAGGAAAAAACTAATTGTGCTTTTATAGACTTTTTTTTTTTTGATGCTCGTAGCAGAATTTGTTCATTCGACGGGAAGATAAATTTCGCGCTGTTCGCCGGGGAAAATTTTTGTTGTCAAACGCTCCTCTTCCGGCGCGTTAGGGTGCATGTTTATGACCAGGTAGCTGAACGGTAAAGGCTTTGGCATACTGAGAATTAATTGCTGATCAGGAACCCCGTTGTGCGTTCCAATGCCGCGCTTCACCACTGAATCTATATTTCGTGATGCTTATATAGATTTTAATTACACATCCTTTCATAGGCTGTGGATAGTTGATATTTATAATTACCGAATATTTGCAAATAATTATGACTAATGGGTTTTGTTTTAAGATCAAATTCTTTGAAATTATTAATAATTAATTGTTGCTTATTTTTAGATTACCGGGGGAGGGGTCCAGACCCCTCCCCAGGTAACCTTACACTACTAATAATAATAAGAACTGTGAATTCATATGAAAAATCTATAATTTTTTAGTTTTTCAAAAAATTTTGCTTCAAAAGCCCCGGTTTTGTCCCGGTCCTCGGGGTTGCCTAAAGCCTTGGTCCCGTACTACCCTAATCTTATTAAATTGTTTTTTAAATGAATGATTTTTATTTTGTTACTTTTTTTGTTATCTTTTTAAATCACGCTCAAATGATTCCAAATTGAATGAGTTTTTTTAGGTTTTTTCATTTTTGTCTATTTTTTACTTTTCGTCAATTGCATTAATTTTGTAAATTAATAATTTATTTTCTAAGGTATTTTCTAATATTTCTTATTTCCTCGCTATTAAATTATCGTTTTATTTTCTCTGATTATTTGTCGAATTGTTGTTAAAGTTCATCACAGCTAAACAAATTTTTCTTTTGGTTTTTAATACTTTAATGCCAATCACAACAAATAATTTTTATATAAGTTATTTTTATAATTGATTATTATTTTTTTTCAAATATTTTAATAATTTTGTTTTATTTAACAGATTTTTTTAAATTTTTCTTTGTATTGAGCATGGGATTCAAATTTTTTTTTATAAATATTTAAAATAATATAAATTACATGAATTTTTTTATCAGCTCAAAAAAAAAACAAATTAACCAATTCAGACAATATAATTTTTTGACAATTTTGGTTAAAATAAAAGTGATGATTTGAAAAATTAAGCAATTTCAATATAATTTGATTGAAGAAATAAAAGAAAAATATGAAGAAGCAAGAAAATTATTTTTAATAAAGCCTATTGAACACCTAAATATTCATTTATATTTCTTATTTACCCCTAATATATATATGTTATATTGTCCAGTACTAATATTAATTTAAAAAATTAAAAAATAAATACAAAATAATTCAACAAAATAGAAATTTTAAGACAAAAATATTCATTTAATACACAAAGAAAGTGTAAAAGGAGTGCCACCAATTTTCTGCTATAACTTATTAACTATGCGATCGTTGTCTATAAAATTTAAAAAAATTTATATGGTATAAACGAAAATACTTCTATTACTACATCGAATTCATTGCGAAGATTTCTAAAAAAATATATTTTATTAACAAAATTTTCCTCCTAATTTCCGTTTCTCTTAACAATTTCTACTCATACCCCCATTCCTATCATTGCTTATTTTTTGAATCTTTTGTATATTTTTTTAACCCTTTTGGGTGATCGGTTTTCCTATTTTCGATATTTAACTTATATTCATCAAATACTTTAAAAAAGCTTTTGGCGTCAAATATTTCATTTAAATATATCCTCTTTTTTAAAAACTTTTTTTTTTATAGATTTTTTGATAAATTCAAATTAGGCAGCTTGAAACTTTTTCATTGTTTATTTCTCCAAAAGCAGGTTAGATGCTTTCATATGTTTTTATATTTAAAATTTATTTCATAAAAAACGTAGTATTTCAATTCGGTAGATGATAGGGTGGGGCAAAATCGGTTTAAAAGCGGTCTCTACCCCCCGATTTTCGGTTTCGGTTTTTCGGTTTATTCTGTTTTTAAAAAAAAATTTTTTGCTTCAAATTTTTTTTATCCAGAAAATAAGGCATTTAAAAAAGATCATAACAAATTGCCGAAATTTTTTGCTATTTAAATTTTCAATTCTCGGTTTACATCCAAATCAATTTCATCTTCATCTGGTTCCATGCAAGTAACCGGACCCCATACGTTAAGTTTTCTCAAAATTATGTTTTTTTTGGCAAGATTTTTTAGCGAAAAACACTCAAATTCTCAATATTTTCCTCGGCGGTGTCTATCGACACGGACGACGCGCCCTTGGTGATCCCATCATTAGGGGTCTATTTTTTAAACCGAAAACTGACCGGGTTGGGACTTCGGTAAGGTCGGTTTTCGGACATTTTCGGTTCGGTTAACCGTTTTGCCCTACCCTACTAGATGATTTAAAAATTTTTTGCTTTTCTTATAATTTTTTTTTAGAATCAATTATTATTTATCTTCATTTCTTCCTTTAATATTTGATTTTATATATAAAAAAATCAAACATAATTTTGTTATTATTACTATTTACTATTTCTAATTTACATCAAATTATTTATTTTGTATAATTTTTAATTGTGTTTATTTTTTTAAATCTTGATATCTGAGTCTTGTGCGACATGTTTTGCGACACACATTGTTTAAATTTCTTTAATTTTACGAACTTGATTAAGTTTTAAAGTTTTTTATGATTTTTAAAAATTTATTTAGCTATTTTATTTTTGGTTTTCAATCTTGATTATATTTTCTTGACTTTATATTGTTGTTTTTTTCTTATTTTTCCTTCTTTGTTTGATTTAATATATTTAAATTTCTTTGTTTTTTTAATTATAGTAAATGAAAATTGAAGAAAATTTGATTTCAATTCTTTATGAAATCAAAATGGTTGTTGGAATAAAATTCAACTTTCTAATTGTCATCTTTAAAAAAATAAATATAATTTTAATTAAAATTGAAAAAATATTGTTTTTTTATTAATATTAAGTAAATTCTTGTATAATAATTCAAAACTTTTTTTTATTTTAATAAATAATTTTTTTGTTTCAATTAATGTATTTGTTTTAAACGATAAATTTTATTTTTATTTTTTTGTTTGGGTTGAACATGTTGTTTAATTATACTCTCATAAATTAATTTTGGTTTTAATTTGGAGCTCATTTTAATTTGCTCATAAAAATTTTTTTTATAAGTTCCCGTGTTGTCTTAAGATTTGTTAATCGTGTACATGATTGTTGTTTGGTGGGAACTCTGATCATTGTGGATAAAAATCATTTACTTATTTTACAATTAATGGTGTAAATGTAAATAGCGACGCAAAATTCTGTCATATGATTCAATTTGCACACATAAACATCATTGCCGATATCGTTGAAAGATTATTTTTTGAAAATTATCTCGGCTATTTAGAAGAAATAATTTTTATTATCCTTCATTTTACATAATTTACTTTTAGTTATAAAAAGCCTTCAATTACGCCAATACTGCTAAAAGGCATTGATCAAATAGCTAGTACACTATAGTTTCATAAATAAGATAAAAAAATGGGCATTATAGAATACCTCGAACACCAGTACTAAATAATTATAAAAAGCAGCAGTTAAATACCCAAAAAAATAATAATAGCCAGAGTTTATAAAAAACTAATTAATTATCCACTAAAATATGATTTATGATTTAAATAATAAATGTTTTTTTCGTACAAATCATTATTTAAAAAAAACTATTAAAATTGTGAAAGAATATAAAAATTAGAAAAAAAAAAAAATGGAGTAATTAAAACAATTAGGTGAATAACGGATCATTGTGAACTGTTTGAATGCAAAAAGAGGTGCATGCAACCGACCCCATGCAACCTGCAACCGGCTTACCGGGTCAATGGCAATCTGTAAATTCAAAATAACTTTACATATTAAAATTCGTAAATAAAATATTTTTTAAGCGTTTGCTAAGGCGTTATATAAAATATTTTTTAAAGCGTTTGCTAAAGCGTTATCAAACAAAAATAAATTTTCTCAACCAAACAAATTCACATAAACTAATTTTGAAAAACACAAAATCAAAAAAGAATAAAATCCTTGCAGCTGGATATAAATTCTTTAAACACTTCAATATCATATAAATTTTGGTGCTGGCGCGTTTCTTAAAGACTGCCACCCATGCGCGTTTCTTAAAACTGCCAAAATGGGGTTGCGCGTTTCTTAAAACTGCCAAACATGCGCGTTTCTTAAAACTGCCACCATGCGCGTTTCTTAAAACTGCCAGCGCGTTTCTTAAAACTGCCATTAATACAAATAATTACAGAGCAGCAATTTAATATCTATTTATTCCAAATTTTTAAATAGACAATTAATTTACAAAAATGCTTCACTATTCTTTAAAATGTTCGCCAAAAAGATGAACTGACCAGCATAACAAATTCTAAACCTAATATATTTATTAAAACACGGGTAAAGACACACCTTTGTTAGAATACAGTCAGCATTTTCATATAGACAATTACAAAATTGGTTATCACAATGATAGCGCTTTTGCCGCTTATTTATATAGCATATATCATGACTATAACAGCACCGGTCAACTACAGTTTAAATTTTTATTTTATATTATTTTTAAAACCTTTTTTAAAGTTACAAAACCATATTACTGGCGCTATTAAGCAAGAATCAAACAGAGATGTGCCACAATGAGTAGCACAATATTTCTTTGCAACTTAGAAATGATAAAAGATCATTTTTAGTGATGCCACATAAATGAGCCAAATATTATAAATTAATTTATCTTTTGAGGGTGTTTGATGAGTTCAAAATGCTGATCATGATAATAAAGAAATATAGATGCGACATTATTCTTTTGGCTAACGTTCGAAAGCTTAAATTGCAATGCAAATTTGTAGAATTAAATAGCCTAACCGAGGACTCCAACTCGGGTGAATACACTTGCCAACGGTAAATTCCTTCATTGACACTTTCACATACAATAATGTTCACTTGAAAATTTTGCTGACTGAGGCCATATCTAAATTGTTCATCCATTTTTCTGTTTCATGGGCGCCTAATGCGGGTGTAATAGTCTTTTCGGTGTGCTTCCTAATATTTTCACTGCTGTCGGAAAGCACTGAAATGAAGGTGCTTAGACAATACAACAAACTACTAGACTTACACCACCATTCAGTATCATGATGATTTGAATATCAATGCTGGTAAATGATTTCTTCCAAATATTCGATAATAAAACAGAGGTTGGAAAAAAAAGTTAACCTCTCGGATTTTTTGGTCTTACGAGTTGAAATTCCTTTATCATCTAATTGCAAAAGTAGATAAGATAACCGGTTTAGGTATGTTTGTATTGTCTGTGCAAAATCATTTTCAGAAACCTCGCCTTTATCAACCATTTCCTTAAAATGAGTTTGTCAGATTGGCTATAAAGCAGATTAACCTCATATTCTGTTAAAGCTGTTATAATTTTATTATCAATTTCTTCATAAATTCTATCCCTTGGTCTGGGTTTTGCACCAGCTAAAATATTAACAATCCTTTCATCACTTTCAGCAAAAATTTTTTGAAAATAATTCAGCATGCTAGGTAAGAAAGCATGTCGTACACTTGCTGTGTCGCTAAAAATTAGTCATCTTTAAGATTTTAGGCCGCCAATTACCGTTTTATAACACTGTGCCATGCTTCGACGGGGTTCATTGATCTTATTCTAGTTAATTTGTTAAAAGAAAAAAGATTGCTCTGGCCGATTTTTTAATCCACTGGTTACTCATATAAGCTACAAAAGAATATATTTTCTCGCGTAGCACTCCATCAAAATCGTTTCTGAAGTTTACCAGGTTTGGCCACAATTTTGTAATTTCATCTCTACGAAGAAAAGGTAGTGCAAATATACGGCGTATCTAACAAAACATGGGTAAGTATTTTGTACTTTTTTATATACCCATCTCCAAGTTTCTTTCTGTTGGTTAAAATCTCTGAACAAATTTGAAAAGTTCATTTAAATATGATGGACAGTTGCACGTATATAGTGAACAATGCAGCCATAGACTTTGTCAACTCCAAATTGCTTTATTAAAGAATTGATTTCTGCAGTTTCATAATCCGTGTGAATTCGATTTATTCCTTTCAAAATTTCTGTTCCCCATATTTCATTCAATTGTGAAAGAATCGCTTCATAAGAAGCTTGGGTCCTATAATTTGCTTTATAAAAAAAGATTATTTTTTATAACCTTTTTTTCATTATCGCTAGCAGTAAAGGAGTCCATTCAGCCCCATTTTCTGTTTCAAGCTTAATGGCTTTTTCGGTTAAAACATAAAATTTAATCCAAAAACCGACCAATCCATGAATTGTCCAAATTTGTTGGAAACCCAAAGGTGCCAATTCAAAAGTTCCGTCGGAAACTAAAACTTTGCAATGGCTGGCAGCCCGCTTTTGAGTATGCGATATAAAAAGCATTACGCCTAATTCTTTATCTCTGAATTGTAACCACCTTTAAAAAAAGTTTGAATTACTAATCTTTGTGCCATTTACAATAATTACTTACATGTCTGCTTCAGAAATTTTTTTTCTAAGAATTAATTTAATTGCACCACGTTTAGTCAGCTGGAGTCTTTCAGGAACATTAAAAGGGTCAGATGAATCTCCTATGTGATTTTGCCTTCTACGGTTATAGGCGCTTCTTACAGTTTGCCAGTTAGGATAGTTAAATGAAATTCCAGTCGAATCCTCAATTTCAACATCCTCAGCAACATCATGTTCTCTAGCCCGGTCTGATCCCTATTAAGCAACCAATTTGGGGTTACGTTAATAGTAAGAATACTTCTCGCCATATTGATTTAGGGTCAGTTGAACATTGGACTAGATCTCTTCGTTGGCTTCTATCAATTTGTTCAGCAGTAAGCTGCTCAAGCGGTAAACCTTTGCACTGAGGATGGTGAATGATTTTATGGCTTCTATCTAATTGACCTTCTCGAATTAATGCGCTTGCAATAATTCTTAAGTAATTTATAACAATTAACAACAAATTAAATGGAAATTTACCCATCCAAGTTCGGCTTTTTATAACTTTCGCATTTCATGCAATAACAATAAATTGTGCCCGCTCTTTCATTAGTTTGTTTAAATTTTCGATATTCATCACCATGGCCAATAACAAATAGAAATTTATTGTCAAATTTTGAGAAACATTGTGACACTACTGCATTTTCCATGTCCTCTTGGTTTCCTTCTGATTTTCTTCTTTTTATACTTGAAAGATGCCTATCCAGCGTCCTTAGGCTTAGGTCGACATCAATTTCAGCCAGTTTTTCCAGCAACTCTCCTCGCGTTTTTATTTCTTTTTTGAGATATTGATCCACCAAATTTTTTGCGCCTGCATTTGATATTAATTCTTCCAAACTGATGAAATTCAAAAATTTCAAACAAGTGCAAAATGTAATGGTGAAAATATATCGTTAATTTCATTTTTAAATATGAAAATAACATATTTTTTTTTATTAAATAGATTAATATCTTCCCATTTTTATTTTTATTTTTTAACTAATAAAAGTTATGTTGGCAATTAATTTTAATGTTGGCAAACATAAAATGACAGTTCCGGCTAATATGTAATGGCACAAACAAAAAATAAATTATTAAATCGATGCGTTAATATAATATCATCTATTATTTAATTTTTAAATAAAATTTTACGTTATTCAGAATTTTTTTTTATTAGTGGCAGTTTTAAGAAACGCGCTGGCACTTTTAAGGAACGCGCTGGCAGTTTTAAGAAACGCGCATGGTTGGCAGTTTTAAGAAACGCGCTGGCAGTTTTAAGAAACGCGCATGGGTGGCAGTTTTTACGAAACGCACCAGCACCTAAATTTTTATGGAAAAAATAAATATGCCCATAATAATAGTAAACCACAATGATTAATAAAAATTAAATTAAAAATAAACTAAAACGGCTGGGTTTTCCATCCCAGAGTTTGGGGAGTTGGTCAATAAAGCCATGGAGGAATTGCAGAGGAATGGAAATGAGGAAGGGATGAGGATGGATGGAATGGGTGAAGAACGGGCCCTGGTCCCTAAGCCTCCCGAATTCCGACTCCAAGTCCGCCCGGGTCAGAAAGTGTGATTGCGTGTGATTGCAGCGGTAAAATAGCGATCGCTTTATTCGGAGCAGCTAATGTACATGAGTAAGTGATTGATCAACTGACTGATTAACTCCCGTCTTCTCGAAGGAAAAATAAATGAGTGAAAAATGGTGAATGAGTTCCGTATGTTTGTGCTTAACAAAAAAAACCACCAAAAAAAAAAAATTTTTTTTTGACACGACCAAAGCAAACAGTACAAATTTAAATGAACTTCTTCCCAAAACATTATTAAAGAATTGAAAAAAAAATTTTTAAAAGCAACAATTTTCATTTCCTTGCCCGCACAAGTGCTAGTGCGTTTCGTAAAAAAAGTCACTCATGCGCGTTTCGTAAAACGGCCAAAAAGCCAAGCTTATAGTGAAGAAAAATCTGAGAAAAATCCTGATATCCTAAAATTTGATGCTGATTGAAAGGTAACTACACCAAATCGATCAGACTATTCCTTAAATCTCAAAAATAGCTAGAAACCGAGATAAGTTCGTGAAAAAATATCAAAATGATTGAAAATTTTTCAGAAAAACCCATTAGAAAAACCTCAATATTCTATTGCACGGAAATTTTTTTCCAGACTAAGGACCTTGAGTTTTTTTACGAACTAACCACGTCTTCTAGATATTGAATTTCAGAATTGTTTTTTTGGTTTCAAGATTTGCATTTGACTGTATTTAAACTAGGGCAAATTCTTTAAATAATTTCATAGATTAAAAAAAATCCGAGGTAGGAGTGTTGGATTTTTTACGAAACGCGCCAGCTCGGTCCGGACATATCCATCGGGTAAATATCCGTGCCCATCTGTATCCGTCCCATTTTTTGGTCATATCCGTCCGTGGGTGTCCGCGGATATATCCGCATTCGCTATTCTAAAAAAAATTTTTTATTTTCAAAAAAATATGTTTTTTTTTGGCTCTCGTCCGAAAAGTCCGTCCGCAAGTGACTGTAAGCTAAATTAAAGAATAAAAATTATAAATTGTACCCAATTAAATAATAAAAGATTTGTTTTTCTGGGTTTAACTTTCTTTCTACGAAGCTAATAGGTGCATATTTCAATATTTTGGTGATTGTAATATTCGTCATTTTTGGACTTTTTTCTTTTATTTCCCATATAGGAAGTTGAAATGGTCATATTTTTCAAAAATATTTTACTTCAATTTTATTAAAATAAAAAGATGGAAAGTACGAGAGTTTTCGTTATAGTTTACACTTTACACATTCAATTTCAAAATATCAATTAAAATATAAAAATCTAAGTTTTGTCAATACAGTATAAATTATAATCTGCCAGCAATTGTCTCCCAGAAGTTTTCAGAATATTAAAAAATTAATTATTTATTTATAGGCAAATCAATATTATTTTTTTATGAACTTTTCTGGAAAAAAGCCCAAAGCACGCAATACCTACAAAATGGTTCTAGAACAAATAAAAGTGAAAGACAAATTACAAGGCAGTGTTTTTTTTTGCAAACACATATTGATTGACTAATTAAAAGTTTAACTTGGGATAGTTTTTCTTTTTCTTAAATGGTTTAAAATAAATTTAATAAAATTAAATCATCTAAAATTGTTTAAAAAATTCCAAAAAAAAAAATTATTAGGGGAAACCCGAATTTGCCTAATTTTTTTTTTCTAAACCCTCCGTCAGAAAGAACTTTGAATGGAAAAATTTGATAGTTAATATTAAAAAAAAACATAATATTGAGTTAAATAAAACAAAATAAAGCATTCTTTAAATTTTTAGAAGATTGCTAAATTAAAGCTTATTTAAAAATATCAATTAATTACCAAGTGCTGATTACTCTTATTTTTTCTAAAAAAACATTTTTTTAAAATTGTAACAAGCTCAAAAGCAAAACATCAGGCCCATGAAGTGAAGAAAGCATGATAAAAAATTTAATAAAAAGATATTATTTTTCAAAATAAAATAAAGAAAAAATTTAAAATAATCATGAATCATTAACATACTTTTATTAAAATTAATTTCATTTAAAGTTGCATTCGAAAAAAAATATTGTTTTTTAGTATAATGATTTTGGCTGTTAATAATTATGCATTTAAATAAAAGTCAAAATATGAGCTAATAACAGGAAAAAGCAAAAAAGTTATTTTTATCCAAAAGCTTGGACTTAAAATTGTTTAATAAAATAAGAAAATTATGAAAAAATTATTTTCCTTGAAAAATTAAAAAAAAATTATATTTATACAAAATAAGAAATTTATGCTTAAAAAAGAATTTTTTCTAAATTAAAATCAAAATATGAGCTGATAACAGGAAGAAGCAAAAAAGTTATTTTTATCCAAAAGCTTGGACTTAAAATTGTTTTATATAAAATAAAAAAAATGTTTGCTAATATTATTTTTACATTAGAGTAATTTTTCCTCATTTCATTACTTTAAAATAAATTAGGAGAATTAAATTGTGGTCATAGTTGTTTTTTGTGCATTTTTGATTAAATTTTAAAAGATTATTTTATTCTATTCTTATTTGTTAAAATAGATGTGAAAAAATACTTTTTATATATTGTATAAAATTAAATTGATGGGTTGGAATGATCTTTGAAAGAGTGGCCAACTTATTTTCAACGCGTTAGAAGCTCTTCCCATTTTTAATTTGAATTCTTTGAGGATCTAAAAAATAAAATATAAAAGACAAATTAAAACAATTTGAAATAAAATAAAAAATTTATGTTTCCCAAGAACTATTAACATTATGGATTTTTCAATAAATTAGCTTTAAACATGTATGCATTAAAAATTGTTGTCTAAAATTATATAAAATAAAAAATTTTTTTTTCAAGAAGTAAGCTTTAAAAAAAAATGGTAACTAAATTATATTATAATAAAATAAAATTTAAAATAAAAACTTCTAGTAAATTTATGGCAAAAAAATTTCTTTTTATTAATAAAGCCCGAAAAGAGATCATGGCGAGTTTTAGGATATTTTTTAATCTTTATATAAATCCGCTGATATTTATTTTAAATAATTGTCATTAAAATCCTTTAAAGTACGAAAATTTACTTAATTAAACCACATAAATGAATTTAAAATGAAAAAATTGAACAAATTACAAAGGAATTCGACCTATTACAAAATAATCTTTCCAAATACAAGAAAAACAATTCAATATAATTATGCTTCAATATTTAATTTATTCGAAGTAAAGAAAGACGAATTTAAATTTATGAAAATAATTATTGAAATCGCTGCTTGGAGCAAACAATACTGCCGTACATTATGATCTTTTAACTATTAAATATATTCATATTTTAAAACCAATACAAAAAAAATTAAAATTGATGCTAAATAATTAAAATTTAAAGATAAATAGTTAAGTAGAATGAATATTCTTTGTTTTGACAAAATCAAAATTTAAAACAAATAGGAAAAATATTATTTAAAAGATACTTATTTAAAAAATATTTCTTAGTTTAAATAAATAAAAATTAATATCTTAATATTTAAAAAAAATTATCAATGAAATAAGTAAACTCTCTTCGCGGTATAACAATTTTTTGCAAATATATTTGACTTGTAACAAAAACACATGTTGAGATTAAAACAATACAAATTTAGTTTTTGAAAATTTATTTCTGAATTATATAATTAAATTCATGTACATAATTATTTATTTTAATTTCATTTTTGCATTTTCATTTTTGCGCTTTCTGCCTTTTTGCAATGCAAAACATAAAATATTTCTTGATATCGGTGATTCAATTTATTATGTGGTTCCCCTTGCATGCAGCAAGTTTTTTTTGTGCCTTCTTTTTATTGAGCTCGTGAATTGCTTAATATTTGTTAAAAAAATTTTTTATTAATTTTATTAAATGACTTGGTATGCTGTTTTTCATTTTTATTTTTTATTAATAATTTGGTGAACAAATATTTAAATTCTAACGTATCGTGGTTCTTGAAATTGTAAGACAATTCGGCACATCCTGGTTCATTTATGAAATAATACAATTGAGTTTCAATTAATAGAGAAAAGTTATTTTATTATTTAAAGTTTTAATTTGTATCTTCTTTTATTTATTTTTTAATGTGGATATTTTATAATTTTCAGACAAATAAAATTATATCATTTTCATTATTTATAAGGCAATTCATCAAAATTTATTAGATTAGAAGCCAGACAATATTATATGGTTTTATTGTTTACCTAATTTTTTAGTAGTGCCATTTGGAGGACTATGAACTTATTCTTATTACCCCCTTTTGTTTTTCTTTATTTTTTTTTTTGCCTTTTCTAATGTTTTCCTGGAATAAATAATTTATATTTGGTCTTTATGCAATTTAATTCTTTAATTCTTTTTTTTAGATATTTTATAATTAAATTTTTTTTTTGCCTTTTTCTCCATTTGCGCATTGTTTTTGTTTACGATTTTCAATGACTTATATTTTTTTGTTTGTATGCATTTTTAAATTGGATAAACTTTTTTTTCATTGATTTTGGATTTTTGCTTATTATTCGTTGAATTGTTTAATTAACTAAGTTTTAGTATTTTGTTTTTATATAGAAAAAAATTAGCTTTTCATAATATTTAAGGGTTATGGGTCTCAATTATTTCTTAATTTTATTTGTCTTCTTAGATAATGGTACGAGAAAAACAAAATTTTCCTATTGAAGATTATCCTTCCACTTCGACAAATACACAAAGAAATGACGGGTTCGAAGCTCCCGAAAAAAGCGGTGAATTGAATAAAAGGGTTAAACGCTCCCTAAAAAAGCAATTTGAACAAAATAATGCTTCAAATGAAATGCATAAAGATGAATTGGAAGTCAATGATTGTTTGTTTAAGAGAAGAAAAGTTGATAGAGAATTAATTAATTTAGATGAAGTTTCAAACGATTTTTTTATTGGAACGCCTAATAATGGAAACACTGAAGTGAAATTTTATGAACTCAGTGATTTTAATTTGAAATGCCTTCATTGTCCAGCAGTTCATTTTCTGGAAGAAAGAAATACATCAAAAATTAATGTTGAATTCGGGAATTGTTGTAATTATGGTAAATTAGCAAATTTGGAGGAAACAATTCCTGCATATCCGCATGAATTTGAGCTTTTATTTGATCAAAATAATTTTGATAAAAAAACATGAATTTTTTATGAAAAACATACGCTTATTTAATTCAAGTTTTTCTTGCGCATCATTAGGATGTATGAGATTTTGTTACCCAAATAAAAAAATACCAATTTTTAAAATACAAGGGGCTGTTTATCACTCATACAATGCTGCTGCTTTTCCAGAAAATGATGCTCTTCCTACCAATGGGCAATTGTATTTCATTGACACAGACCAATCTTTTAATTATAGGATGCAAATGTGTAATGAAAATTCAAAAGAAAAAGAGAAAATGGGATTTTTAATGTCTTATATTGAAAAATATCTAAGGGAAAATTATATTTTTTATTTATCAAAATATCTATATTAATCGGCAATAAGCCCCGCCCACCGTTCAACTCAAAAATTTTTCGACACGATTTCCTTTTTTCTTTCTTTTTCTCTCTTCGCTTGCCAGTTTTCTCTCCCCTCTTCGGTATTTGTTTTTGTTTACCGATTTTTTCGCAACCTTTTTTGTTTATTAATGCAAAAAAAGAATTGATGTCAATGTAAGGAAGGAATTGATTTTCGACGAAAATGTAAAGAATCATTATGAAAATAATCCATAAAACTAAAAGTGGTAGGAAAAATTTTTTTTTTTGCCTTTTTCTCCATTTGCGCATTGTTTTTGTTTACGATTTTCAATGACTTATATTTTTTTGTTTGTATGCATTTTTAAATTGGATAAACTTTTTTTTCATTGATTTTGGATTTTTGCTTATTATTCGTTGAATTGTTTAATTAACTAAGTTTTAGTATTTTGTTTTTATATAGAAAAAAATTAGCTTTTCATAATATTTAAGGGTTATGGGTCTCAATTATTTCTTAATTTTATTTGTCTTCTTAGATAATGGTACGAGAAAAACAAAATTTTCCTATTGAAGATTATCCTTCCACTTCGACAAATACACAAAGAAATGACGGGTTCGAAGCTCCCGAAAAAAGCGGTGAATTGAATAAAAGGGTTAAACGCTCCCTAAAAAAGCAATTTGAACAAAATAATGCTTCAAATGAAATGCATAAAGATGAATTGGAAGTCAATGATTGTTTGTTTAAGAGAAGAAAAGTTGATAGAGAATTAATTAATTTAGATGAAGTTTCAAACGATTTTTTTATTGGAACGCCTAATAATGGAAACACTGAAGTGAAATTTTATGAACTCAGTGATTTTAATTTGAAATGCCTTCATTGTCCAGCAGTTCATTTTCTGGAAGAAAGAAATACATCAAAAATTAATGTTGAATTCGGGAATTGTTGTAATTATGGTAAATTAGCAAATTTGGAGGAAACAATTCCTGCATATCCGCATGAATTTGAGCTTTTATTTGATCAAAATAATTTTGATAAAAAAACATGAATTTTTTATGAAAAACATACGCTTATTTAATTCAAGTTTTTCTTGCGCATCATTAGGATGTATGAGATTTTGTTACCCAAATAAAAAAATACCAATTTTTAAAATACAAGGGGCTGTTTATCACTCATACAATGCTGCTGCTTTTCCAGAAAATGATGCTCTTCCTACCAATGGGCAATTGTATTTCATTGACACAGACCAATCTTTTAATTATAGGATGCAAATGTGTAATGAAAATTCAAAAGAAAAAGAGAAAATGGGATTTTTAATGTCTTATATTGAAAAATATCTAAGGGAAAATTATATTTTCGCAAAATCTTATGAAATGATGAAAGACGTAATTGAGTCATCAAAAAAATCAGAAAATGAGTCTGAAATTCCTGATGTAACTATGCTTTTTAGTGTTAGAGAAGGGGTCGATTTAAGACGATATAATGTTCCAAAAGCAAATGAAGTTTGTGCAATTTTGTTTAGAGATGCAAATGAAGAAATTCCTGCGGCAAACATAGTTGTCCACTCAAAAGGAGAAAAACAAATTAAAAATATATACCCGTTAGACAAATTAGTCGAACCCTTAATTTATCCTATTTTTTATCCGAATTATTATGAAGGATGACATTATAAATTAAAAGATCAAAAAGGAAATCCAATTTCTCTATGTGATTTTACAAAGTACAAATTGTTTTGCCGAAATGAGGGAAAATTTTTACCACATCATTTTGCTCAAAAATTATTTCAACAATGGGTAGTCGATCAAGCTGCTAGGATTGAATGGAACCGTTTAAATTATATAAAAATTCATCAAAAGGAAATTTGTAAAGAATCATATAGTAACATCGAAAAAATTTTAGAAAGTAGAGCTATCGAAGAAGGAATTGTCTTTAAAAAACAAATTATACTACCTTCAAGTTTTACAGGTGGACCAAGAAATTTTCACGAAAGTTTTATGGATGCTATGGCTATTGTTAATGAAATTGGGAAACCAGACTTATTTCTAACTTTTACATGCAATCCCAAAGATAAAGATATTTTAAAATGTTTGAAAAATGGTCAATATACACATGACAGACCGGATATAGTAGCAAGGGTTTTCAGGTTAAAAATTGCTCAATTTTTAAAGGAAATAACTGGAAAAAATGGAATTTTTGGTGAAATTGTTGGTTTTTGTTATTCAATTGAATTCCAAAAAAGAGGGCTGCCTCATATTCATTTATTGTTAACTCTTAAAAGTAAAGACAAATTGCATACTATTAATGATATTGATAAATATATTTCTGCAGAAATACCAGATGAAAATTTTGATAAAGAATTTTATGATTTAGTTACCACATTAATGATTCATGGACCATGTGGAATTGAATTTCCAGAAGCAATTTGTTGGGATACAAAGAAAAAAAAATGTACAAAAAAATATCCAAAAGAATTTAGAGAAAAAACCGAAATTAATGAAAATGGGTACCCATTATATAAAAGGCAAAATAATGGGCGGTTTTGTGAAAAAAAAGATTGAAAACGGGAAAAAAAGTTATAATGACTAATCAAAATGTAGTACCATTTAATGCATATCTTCTAAAAAGATTTCGTTCTCATATAAACATTGAAAAAGTTGCCGATATTAAGGCTGTAAAATATATTTACAAATATATTTATAAAGGTTATGATGCTGCCATTATTCGTTGTGTGAATTTGGGGAAAAATGAAAAAGAGTTACTTTATGATGAAGTTGGCAATTACTTGGATGCTAGATATTTGGGTCCGGTAGAAGCCTGTTGGCGTATTTTTAAATTTCCATTACAAGGAAAATCTCATTCTGTTATGCGATTACCGATTCATTTGGAAAACGAACAAATTGTATTTTTTAATGAAAATGATGAAGATGAAATAATTTTAGGAAAAAAAGAAAAAAAAAGTAAACTTTTAGCATATTTTGATTTTGTTAGAGAAAATCCTTTACTGTCTTATAAATATGCAGAAATGCCTAAGTATTGTACGTGGGATTATGAAAAAGGTAAATGGAATCAAAGAAGAAAAAGATTTGGAAAAACAATTGGGCGAATGTATCCCGTTAATCCCTGTGAAGGGGAAAAATACTATTTAAGATATTTGCTTTTACATACAAAAGGTCAAAGTTATAAGGATTTGAAAATTTTTGAAGGAATTGAATATAAAACATTTGGAGAATCATGTTTGGCAAGAGGTCTTATTAAAAACGATGAAGAATGGAAAAGTTGTTTGTTTGAAGCATCACAATTTAAGTTTCCTACTGCATTAAGGAATCTTTTTGCAAGCATTTTACTTTTTGGTAACCCAAAAAAACCTGAGTTTCTTTGGGAAGAATTTAAAAAAGAATTATCTGAAGATTTTTCACAAAAATATTCTTATGAAATTTCATATAAACTTGCTTTAGGTTATATTAACAAACATTTGTTAATGGAAGGGAAAAAATTAAGTAATTATAAAACTTTACCTCAAGAATTTTATGAAAATATCAACGAAAACGATGATTTATTTGTCCCTGAAGAAGAACTTAAAATTGCAGAGGATAGATATGCAATTCGGAATAAAAATCAGAAAAATATTTTTGATTTTATTAAAATAAATGCATTTGAAAAAAATAATCAAATTTTACTATACATTGATGGTCCGGGTGGAACCGGAAAATCTTTTTTGCTAACGACACTTTATCATTTAGTACGTGGGAATAAAAAGATAATGATAAATATGGCTTTCTCTGGAATAGCTGCTACATTTCTCAAAAAAGGGAGAACATTGCATAATCGTTTTAAATTCCCTTTAGATCTGTCGAGTAATAGTGTTTCAGGAATTTCTTCAAGCACAAAAGAAGCAGAAGAAATAATTAAAGGTGACTTTTTTGTTATTGATGAAGCACCAATGACCCCAAAGTTTGCCTTAGAAGCAATTGATAAAAAATTAAAAGAATTAATGAAATCTAATAAACCTTTTGGTGGAAAACATTTGATTCTTGCTGGCGATTTTCGTCAAACTTTGCCTATTAA
Source organism: Heterodera filipjevi (assembly GCA_039877585.1). Classification (NCBI taxonomy): domain Eukaryota; kingdom Metazoa; phylum Nematoda; class Chromadorea; order Rhabditida; family Heteroderidae; genus Heterodera; species Heterodera filipjevi. The sequence goes on along the minus strand of JBDPZO010000530.1, from coordinate 8,370 downwards.
AAAATTTAGTGGAAGAAGTGAAATTATTGATTTAACAATAAAAAAATCAAAATTATGGCACTTTTTTATAACAATGAACTTAGTAGATAACATAAGAGCACATGATAAAAAATTTGCAGAAGAAATTTTAAAAATTGGAAGTGGTTCAATTAATATAAATGGATTAATTCAATTACCAAGAGAATCTGTAATTAATGAAAACAACAATTTAATTAATGAGGTTTATGGTCATTTATCCGAAGCGAAAATTTTTGATGATCTAAACAATAAAATGATCATGTCACCATACAACGATATTGTCAATTTTTATAACGATGAAGCATTAGAAATATTTCCAGGAAAATCTATAAATTATTTAAGCATCGATGAAACAGAAGATTCACCAAATTTCCCGATCACAACTGAAGTACTAAATTCATTTAATTCGCCTGGCTTCCCAGTGCATGAATTAAAGCTTAAGAAAGGTTGCAGACTTATTTATCTCAGAAATACAAGTATAAAGGAGGGTTTATGTAACGGAACTTTTTTACAACTAATCGAACCCACGAAAAATATTCTTCGTTGTATTATAATTGGAGGAGACCATGATGGAAAAGAAATATTTATTCACCGAATTACTTTAATTTCGGAGAAAGAATTTCCTGTAATTTTAAAAAGACACCAATTTCCTGTGAGATTAGCATTTGCAACAACTTTTATAAAAAGTCAAGGAGCAACATATAAAAAAATTGGCATTGATTGGACAAGACCAAGTTTTTCCCATGGGCAAACTTATGTAGCATTGTCAAGAACGGGTTCATGGAAACAAATTAAAATTAAACTTTCGGAAGAAAATGTTGATAAAAAAACAGAAAATGTTGTCTGGAAAGAAATTTTATTATAATATAAAAACAAGTAATAAATATATTTCAAAATTCTTATTTACCTTTTTATTGAACTTTGATCAAAAATAGTTATGAAGTCATTCATTGTTATTTTTTGACATAAGTAGAGAAATATAAAATTAAAATACAATCATTTTTGAGATTTTTAATAATTTTAAGCATAAATAAGCATTTCAAAAACAATTTGACAAATTTACAATGGAAAATAATGAGCCGCAAAAAATATCCACTAAATTGACACCAATAAAACGTCTAAAAATCGGGGAAACAATGATGTAAGTTTAATTTTAAAATATGTTTATTTAATATTTATTTTAAAATATTTTAAAGAAATATATTTAAAATAAATTAAAAACATTTGAAAACAAAATTTTGAAATAAATAAAAATTAAGTGATATCAAATTGACAATTGTGATTGGTGATGCGGTTAGAAAAGTCAATGGAAAATCAGTTCGGACATTGGTCGGCAGCGATGGTTATGATTTTATCAACATCACAATGTGGGGCAATAATTACGAAAGATTGGCACGAGAATTCGGACAAGAATTTAAAGTTAAGTTTATCACTTAATATTAAAAAATATTTATTATTAAGCAAAAAACATATGCATTTAATACTTGGGGAGTCCAAAAAATTATTCCGAATTTCAATTATGGAAATGTTGATTATGAGTTAATTGCAAAAGAAGGATCGACAATTACAGTGATCACTGTGGAACAATACCAAATTTTATCAATAGATACAACCAATTATTTCACATTTTTGCGTGAAAAATTTGCACTTGATAATGATGGTTTTTCTCCAACGCCAATCAAAAAAATGCGGGTGGGCGAACAGTCAGTGTAAGTTAATAAATAGGGATGAATAGCTAAAACAAAATTATAAAATTTAAGTGAAATTGAATGTGAATTATGCGAATTGAAGCCAGTGAGAACTGTAATGGCAAAAGGAAACGAAGCACGTGTTATCGATGCAATAATTCTTGAAGGAAATAACAAGACTCAATTAACAGCTTGGAATATTCTTGCGGATTTTCTTGAATATATTTTGCAAGACAAAAAGGTCTATTATTTAAATTTTGAAAATATTTTTTTTAATTAAGGGAAGTGTTTTAAAACTTCAAGGATTACTTACGAAGCAAGGCTTTCCAGTTCAAAATATTTCTTTTGTTTTTACTAATGCTTCTCGCATTGATGTTGGTGAAAAAAATCGACCAGAAAAAATTCCAATAAAATTGGCAGAATTAACTGAAGGACTTTGTGAATGTAATTATTAAAAAATTTTAAAAATATTTATTTTTTGGTTAGGTAACATTCGTCTCTGTATTTCAAGGAAACAATGTCTTATTAATTTGGCAAAACAGCAGGACGGAACAATGGTTATTGACAATGAAAACAAAGCTCAATTAATTTTTCCAAATAACATCAAATTTAAAATTGGACAAGAAATAACAATTAAAATGGCAAATGTAGATGTGACTGAAGGTAATTTATAAGAAATTGAGAATTATAAATCTAAAAATTTGTACTAGCAATAAAATAGTCAAACTCAATGAAACAAATAGTTAGTTCGGGGACGGCTATACCCCGTTTCGATATTTAGTGGGAAAGCCCCGTTTTGATAATAGTAGTAAAGGCCCCGTTTCGATATACATATTTTTTTCCCCCATTTTAATTTATAAAAAAAAAAAAGATTGTTCAAATTTTTTTTACAGCTATATTTTTAATAATAGGTTGTTTTTCCTTTTATATCGAAACGGGACCATTCGAAACGGGTGACCCCTTCGGGACGCTTATCTTTTCGATTTTTACCAAAATTTAAATCAATTCATTTAAAAACAATTTAATGATTATCTTTTAAATTCCCAGCCGGAGTGATGACGCTAACAGTTTACAATGAAAACTCAATTGAATTGCAAGAAGAAAAAACAATCAATTCTAAATTGATTGACCTTGAATATGCAAAAATTGGAAAATAAATTTTATTCGATGAATATGTATCTAAATTATTTGTATTTATGGAATCCATAATAAAAGTTTTAAATTTAAATATATGAAAACTGGTAAAAAAATAAAATTTAATTCTAAAAATATAAAATTCTTAATAATTTATCAAAAATATTTAAAAAAAAAAAAAAGAGAAGATAGGCACCGCGAAGCGGTGCCTAACTTCTCGTATTAATTAAAAAAACACTCGAAAATCTACTGAATTTAAATTTTTAAAAAGACTTGATAAAATGAAAATGTTTTATTTCTTTGCAAGATTTGCTAAAATTTTGAAATTGAATTGCTTAGACATTAACTGAAAAAAATAAATTCAGGTGAAATAATTTTTCTAGAAAAAAATGAAATTATGAATTAAGAGACAAAATAGAATAAGATGGTAATAGGAGACAGAAAGAAAAATTCTTTCAACTATGCAGCAAGAATTTAAAAGATTATTTTAGTTAAAAATGCTTTATGTATTAAATTTTATAAAGAAACCAAAAAAAAAACTTTAGAAAATGATAATTAAATAAAAAATTCGATACAGGAAAAGCCAGAAGAATGTATACATATAATCGTAAAAAATAAATTCAACTAATTCAGTTTGAAAGTCTTATTTATAGGCCGTACCAGCTGTGTTAAAACCTCATTTTTTAAAGAAAAAAAAGAAAAAAACAACCCAAGTATAATTTGAGGCACTATATTATTGCATAAAATCTAAAAAGGCAAATTCTCATGGAATCTAAAAAATCAATTACATTAAAATTTAAAATTATACAAAGAAATAAGGCTTTCCCTTTTATAAGTTCATTGATATTTAAATAATAAATGAGGTTCTCTTCATTTTATTTCATAGCACGTGTTCTAACTACTAGAATAAACCTAAATAAAGTATAAAAATGTAAAAAAAAAAATATATATATATATTTTTGCAACGGCTTTGCTTAAATTGTCAAAATTAGGCATATTATAAATTTTTTGTAAAAATAAAAAAAAACCTACTAACATATTTTGAGTATACAAAAAAAATTAATTTAAATTTAAAATCTATTGTGCATTCCTTCGGATAAATGGTCATTTAGTTTTTTTTTCGTCTTAATAACTAGAACTCCAATTTGACCGGGGCCCCGGCCGGGAACTTGGATTCTTCTAAATTTCAAAATTTATCCAAATTCTGTTTTTTGCCTAAATGCATTTTTTTCGAAAATTTCTTTTTTCCGGTAAACATTTAGTGCATCTCGAGTTATATGATCTCGAAATCAAGCCTAATACCTTTGAAATTTTAATGACAACTTTCACGGCGAACTGAACATTTTTTTTTTAATTACGAGATTGTTTTTTTTTTGTATAATCTTTTGGATAGAAGGCTAAAAAAATTTATGCTTGCCTTAAAATTTTTAAATTTATTATTCAATATTTTTATTATTATATATAAATTATTTTATTTGAATGGATAATTTTTTTCTTTCGACCTAATTTAGAATCATTTTCTTTATTGTTGCGAAATCACTCGTCAGTTAAAGCAGGGTTGCCACTTATTTTTCTGCTGCTCTCCTATGCTTTCAGTACAGTGACTGTACTATTTCTCTAGTTAGAGAAATCAGAATCCTGCATAGTACAGAATCCTTTCCGTGTCTCGTGTACAAAGAAGAGAACCGAAAAATAAGGACATTCAATGAATGTCCTTATTTTTCGCTTCTCTGTTTTTGCACGCAGATTCTGACTCTCTTACTAGAGAAATAGTACAGTCACTGTACTGAAAGCATAGGAGAACAGCAGAAATTCGATGGCACCCTGAGTTAAAGTATAATTGACCGAATCAATTTTCTGTTTCCGATGAGCCATTTTTTGAATATCCCATTTATAAGCCAAATCAAAAACCCTAAAAAAAGTATTCTAATAATCATTGCCAAAAAAAACGAGACCAAAAAGATAGCATTTATATCGCGATATAATGCAAAGGCAATTTTTGGTTAATGCACTGTGTTCAACACCATTAACAAACACCCCAATAACCGCCAGCAAAATCAATCTCTTCAGAGTTAAGGAAGAGAATAGAAAAAAGGATGAGAAAAAGAGAGGCTTTTATTTTTTCTAGATCTATTTTATGCGTTGATCACGAATATTATAATTATATTGGGGTTTAATATAATTATAAGTAAATAATTATAAAATATCATAATTCCGAGTAATTTGTTTTTATATTTTTGAATTATGACCAATTTCTTTTCTAATTTGATTCAATAAATAATTTTTTTTAACTTTGGTTGCAATTATAAAAGATTGTATTTAATTTTAATCATTATTTTTTATGTTTTTTATTTTATTGAAAAAATTAATTCTCGATATAGCCTCATCAATGCACTCGAGACACATACCACATTTACTGCTGATTGTTGACCTTCGAATACATTTTGCTGTACAATTTAATTCTTTGCCTTCTTACATTTTTCCGACCAACTTTATTATGTTTGCTTTTTAGACAGGTTTAAATAATATAACTTTTGAGTCTTCTTTATTATATAATTAGATATATATCGTTTTTTGTTTTTACATTGGTCAATTCTTACTAGTTTGGGTTTACAAACAAAAAATATATTTAAAAATTTTTTTTTTCTACATTTATTTATGGAATTTTTTTAACTTTTTAATTTTTTTTAAAAAAAAAGACTTTTTTTTGTAGATAAGAAAAAAATAATAATAGAAAGGCGCTAATTTGAATAGTTTCGCCAAACTCTATTAAATTTATTGCAAATTTAAACATAACCGTTAAGTCTTTGAAAGTCTAAAATAATGGCGCCGAAGTTAAAATAAGTGGCAAAATAGTAGCTTAATAATTGTTTGGCTTTAAATTAGTTCAAAAAGCATTAAATTTATATTTTTCAATCAGTTTAAGAGTTAAAGCAACGAAGAGTCGGAAGGAAAAACTCAGTGTATCTTATTTTTAACCAAAATCAGTTAACAAATTACACCAAATTTTCAAACATTTCTGCGGCGGCGCATGTATAATTTTTTCCAAATATTTCTCAAATTTTCCAAAATTGACTCTTTTTTTTTTAGGTAAACTATGGTGGTCAGGTGAGGCCGATAGGCGCCATAATAAATAAGAAAATGCTAAATTTTCGGCTAGTTCTTTAGGAGAGAAAAACAAACAGTCTAAATCAATAATTGTCGACTTACTATTTTACTGGCACTGGCAAATTAATCATTGACGAATTCAGTATTTTCAGTATTCACTTAATGCTGAAATCGCGCGCAGACAGTGAAAAAAAGCAAAATAATTTACTGTCGAATCCATTCACTGTCCAAATCATCGATCACCATTTCCATTGCATGGTGAACCCTTTTGGTTTGGGGCATTTTAGCAATATTTGTTTTTAGATTGAATTTTTTATATGGGGCAATTTTTTAATTTTTTTTTTTTGATTTTGAAGAATTTGCCATGCGTATATTTTGAATTTTTTTTATATCAATTTTCTGAAATATGTAATTTATCCCACAGTAAGCTTGACTTCTTTCTGAGCAGTTCGAGTGTTTGGGGGTTGATTGAAATTCTTTAAAATTTTGGTTAATTTTTTATTCAATATCATTTAAATTGAAGATTAAAAACGCTTTAAGATTTAATTAATTTATATGGAGAGTTTTGATTTCCATTACTTTTTGTTTGTATTATCTTTAAATATTTTTTTAATTAATGCTAGTTAATGGAAAAACATAATATTTGTCGTTGTTTGATAATTCTTTGCCGTTAATATTTAAAAATTTTTTTAATTCAAATACTTTATTTTTAAACAAATGTTGATAATTTATTTAAGTTAACATTATCATACCGTCTTGGTATTTTTTTTATAAGTTCCTAGATCTCAATTCATGTTAACTTTAAACATGCATAGGTAAGTATGACTTGCACACCACGATGGGGTGACTCTTTTGTAAAATGTTTTAAGTATATTTATTTATTTTGATTTTTATGTTGTTGCAAATTCTTCTTTCTTTTCATCATTCGAATTGAACCTTATTTTTTATGGCACTTGAATATTTTAATTACACATCAATCATATGTGGGCAAGCTAAAATTAATATAGGAAATCCTATTTAAAATATTAATTAGAACGAATTTTAAATAGTAAAAAAAATACTAAAATTTTATCATATTATTGTACCTTTAAGATTTAATTATATTTACTGAAAAAGGAGAAAAGTTTGATTGTTTTTTTAATTTTAATGCGACTTTTTTTAGGAAATATTATTTTGTAAGTTTATATTTTTTAATAAATAAATTGTTTTTAGCGAAAGTTATTGGTTAAATAAAATTTTTTGTTTTTTACATATGCTATAAAATGTCTATTTTTTAATTGTTTCTTTAACTTCAGAGCCCTTGCAACCATGAGGATTTATTGAGTGCCTCAGCTTTCACATTTAACTTTTCAGTTGGTGGCGAGTCGTTGCATTCGAATATTAAGAAAAAATTTTATTTTTTTTTTGAATATTTATTTTTTTAAATATATATATATATATATTTTCTTTTTAGCCTTCATTCAACGACTGCAGCATTTGCTTTCTTTTTATTTATTTTTTTTTATTTGGAAAAGTATTTTGAATTTCGATGAACATTACGCCAAATTTTTAGCCTAAATCTGTTACCAATTCCCACAAATCTCCCCGTAGTAAAACTGACCAGCTTCGCCATGTCATTATGACCGGCGTTTGTATTAGTTAAGTGGTATCAACCACTAATTCTTTTTGAGAAGTTTTGTTCACTTTAGCTCTATGTTTGCCCCAGTTCCTGAACGGCCAGGGGCAGGGTACTCCGAACAACAGACACTTTGCTGCTGATCAGCGTACAATCCCACCTTAGCCAACCTTATGTCTGGAGAAAGGGACCCTCGAACAATAAACAACATTATTAATCAAAAGCCAATCCTTTCTCCAAAACATTTAGTCGGGATACAAGACCAGGAATTGGTGCTCCCATTGAGCGGCCCAGCCACATGCATCGCTGAGGCGATGCAAGTCTGGGCCTGGCTATGACATCAATCTCTTTACGAGAAATGACATGCCATTATACGTGGCTATGATCGCAAAGCAGACCAGCCTCATCTGTTGCATAACAGACAAACGTGTGAACTCATACCATGGTCGCAAAGCAGACCGATATGATTGCCATGGTCGCAAAGCAGACCGGCAGAGTGTCATGGTCGCGAAGCAGACCGACACTAATGGCTATGGTCGCAAAGCAGACCAGCCTCGCCTTGGTCGAAAACAGACCGGCGTGTGCACTCATATCATGGTCGCTAGGCAGACCGATATGATTGCCATGGTCGCAAAGCAGACCGGCATGTGCACATCTTATCATGGTCGCTAAGCAGACCGATAAGTTTGAAAGCAAAAAATACAAAGCTTAAATGTGGGATTTCAGGACAGAAATACTCAATTTCCTTTATTTTTGTCAGTTGTCTTAAAACATACTTTGATCATTTAAGGAAATTGAATATTTCTT
>JBDPZO010000528.1:0-30113 GCA_039877585.1 Heterodera filipjevi | reverse complement strand
GATTCGAACTGATATGCCTCCGCGCAGAACGTGTTAGCTAAAGATTCATGGAAACAATGGTTGGTCTAATTACACATGCCCAGGTTCCTTTCGAAGTGACGTATCTACATGTCAGATTTCGAACTGGACCTCCGCGCAGAGGGGTGTATAACATAGATTTCATGGTAAAACAATGGTTGTTCTAATTACACAGCCAGGTTCCTTCGAAGTGACGTATCTACATGTAAGATTTCGAACTGCGACACGCGGGCCTGCCTCCCCGCAGACGGGTGCTACTAAAGATTTCATGGTAACAATGGTTGTCTAATTCCGCATGCACTGGTTCATTTCGAAGTGATGTATCTACATGTAGATTCGAACTGAGACGCCTCCGCGCAGACGGTGTATAACTAAGGATTTCATGGTAAACAATGTTGGTCTCATTAACACATGCTCGGCCCTTTTCGAAGTGACGTATCTACAGTAAGATTCGAACTCGACGCCTCCGCCAGACGGGTGTAAGCTAAAGATTCATGGGTAAACAATGGTTTCTAATTACACATGCACAGGTTCCTTTCGAAGTGACGTATCTACATGTAAGTTCGAACTGAGACGCCTCCCCGCGCATAAGTGTGTATAACTAGATTTCATGGTAAACAATGGTTGGTCTAGATACACATGCAACGGGTTTCCTTTCGAAGTGACGTATCTACATGAAGATTCTAAGAGACGCCTCCGCGCACAGACTGTGTATGCTAAAGATTTCATGGTAAACAATGGTTGGTCTAATTAACACATCATCGGGCTCCGTTTCAATACGTATCTACATGGAAGATTGCACTGAGACGGCCTCCGCGCAGACGGGTGTATACCTACGGATTTTCATGGTAAAACATGGTTTTTTTTGGTCTAATTACAAACCGGCACGGCTCCCTTTCGCAGTGACGTATCTAAGTAGATTCGAACGAGACGCTCCGCGCCGAAGGTTTATAACATAGGATTTCTGGTAAACAATGGTTGGTCTAATTACACATGCACGGGTTCATTTCGAGTGTGTAGCTACATGTAAGAGGTCGAACTGCGACGCCTCCCACAGACGGGTGTATACTAGGATTTCTGAAACAATGGTTGGTCCTAATTACACATGCACAGGTTCCTTCGAATGACGTATCTCCATGTAAGATTCGAACTGAGACGCGGCCTCCGCGCAGACGTTGTATAACTAAAGATTTCATGGTAAACAATGGTTGGTCTAATTACGCATGCACGGGTTCTTTCGAAGTGATGTATCTACATGTAAGAGTCGAAACTGAGACGCCTCCGCGCAGACGGGTGTATAGCTAAAGATTTCACTGGTAAACAATGGTTGGTCTAATACACATGCAAGGTCCTTTCGAAGTGACTATCTACATGTAATATCGTGAACTGAGACTCTCCGCGCAGACGGGTGTATAACTAAAGAATTTCATGGTGAACAATGGTTGTCTAATTACTCATGCACGGGTTCAATTTTCGAAGTGATGTTATCTACATGTAAATTCGAACTGGACGCCTCCGCGCGACGGGTGTATACTTAAGATTTCATGGTAAACAATGTTGTCTAATTACACCACATGCCGGGCTCCTTTTCGAAGGACGATCCTACCTGTACTATTTCGAGACTGATACGCCGCCGCGCAAGACGGGTTTATAGCTAAAGATTTCATGGTAACAATGGTTGGTCTAATTACCATGCACAGGTTCCTTCGAAGTGACGTATATACCTGTAATATTTCGAACTGAACGCCTCCGCGCAGACCGGGTGTATACTAAAAAAGATTTCATGGTAACAATGGATTGGCCTATTCACATGCCAGGTTCCTTTCGAAGTGCGTATCTACATTTAAATTCGAACTGAGACGCCGCGGCGCAGACGGTGTATAACTAAAGATTTCATGGTAAACAATGTTGGTCTAATTACACATGCACGGGTCCTTTCGACGTGACTTATCTACATGTAGATTCGAACAGTGGGGGGGAGGGGGAAGGGGGGAGGGGGGGGGGGGGGGGGGGGGGAGGGGGGGGGGAAACTGAACTCCTCCGCTCAGAGTGGTGTATGCCTAGTTATTCATGGTACACACTGTGTGTTCTACTTAACACATGCACAGGTTCCTTTCGAAGTGACGGTATCTAACATTAAGATTCGAACTGAGACGCCTCAGGCAGACGGGTGTATACCTACAGCATTTCATGGTAACCATGGTTTGGTCTAATTACGCGCACGGGTTCATTCGAATGATGTATCTACATGTAAGAATTCGAACTGAGACGCCTCCGGCGACGGGTGTATAGCTAAAGATTTCATGGTAACAATGGTTGGTCTAATTACCATGCACAGGTTCCTTTGAAGTGACGTATCTACATGTAATATTGAACTGAGACGCCTCCGCGCCAGACTGGTGTATAGCTAAGAATTTCTGGTAACAATGGTTGGTCTATTACACATGCACAAGTTCCTTTTCGATGACGTATCTATCACATGTAGAATTCGAACTGAGACCCTCCGCGCAGAGGGTGTATACATAGGATTCATGTAAACCTGGTTGGTCCTATACACATATGCACAGGTTCTTTCGAAGTGACGTATCTACATGGTAAGATTCGAACTGAGACGCCTCCGCGCAGGGGGTGATAACAAGGATTTCATGGTAAACATGGTTGGTCTAATTACACATGCAAGGTTCCTTTCGAAGTGACTTATCTGACATTTAAGCTCGAACTGAGACGCCTCCGCGCAGACGGGTGTATAACTAAAGATTTCAGTGGTTCCGCCTCCCTGGTGGTAGTTGGAGCTTGCTTGGTTGGGTCTAATTACGCATGCCGCGGTTCATTTCGAAGTGATGTATCTACATGTAAGATTCGAACAGATGATACGCGTCCGCGCAGACGGTGTATACTAAAGCTTTCATGGTAAACATGGTTGGCTCATTACGCATGCCGGGTTCATTTCGAAGTGATGTTCGCCATGTAAGATTCGAACTGGAACGCCTCCGCGCAGAGGGTGTATAACTAAGGATTTCTGGTAAACAATGGGTTTTGTTTGTCTAATTACACAGCACGGGCTCCTATTCGAAGTGCGTATCTCCATGTAAGATTCGAACTGAGCCGCCTCCCGCGCGAAGGTTATAACAGGATTTCATGTAACACATGTTTGGTCTAATTACAACATCACGGGTTCATTTCGAATGGATTATCTACATGTAAGATTCGAACTGAGACGCCTCAGCGCAGACGGGTGTATAACTAAGGATTTCATGGTAAACAATGGTTGGGTTAATTACGGCATGCACGGTTATTCGAAGTGATGTATCTACATGTAAAGATTCGAACTGAGACGCCTCCGCGCAGACGGTGTATACTCAGGATTTCAGTGGTAAACAATGGTTGGTCCTAGGGGTTAAACGGCATTCACGGGCTCCTTTCGAAGTGACGTATCTACATGTAGATTCGAACTGAGAACTCCCCAACGCGCAGACGGGTTGTATAGCTAAAGATTTTCATGGGTAAACAATGGTTGGTTAATGACACATGCACAGGTTCGCTTTCGAAAGGACGTATCTACTGTACGCTTCGAGGACTGAGACGGGCCGCCCCGCGCAGACGGTGTATAGCTAAAGATTCATGTACCAATGGTTTGGTCTAAGTGTACACATGGGGCCCAGGGTTTCCCTGTGGCGAAGTGACGGTACTACATGTAAGATTCGAACTCGACGACCTCCGCCAGACGGGTGTATAACTAAGATTTCAGGTAACACTGGGTTGGGGTTGGTCTACTTTACCATGCACGGGCTCCTTTCGAAGTGCCCGGTATTCTACATGTGAAGATTCGAACTGGACGCCTCGCGCAGAGGGTGTTTATGGGGGGGCGGGACGCGGGGGTGGGGGGTGAGGAGGTTCATGGTAAACAATGGTTGTCCTAATTAACATGCACAGGTTCCTTTCGAAGTGACTTCTACATGTCAGATTCGTAACTGAGACGCCCGTCCGCGCAGACGGGTGTATAACTAAAGATTCATGGTAAACACACAATGTTGGTCGGGGCTATAGTGGTGGTAGCATGGCAGGGTTCATTTTGTTGGTGGGGTGGGATGTAATCTACATGTAAGATTCAACTGAGACCCTGGTGTCGCGTGGGTTTGGGGGTCGAGGTGGGTACGGGGGTGTATAGCTAAAGATTTCTAGGTAAACATGGTTGGGCTAATTACACCTGCCAGTTCCTTTTTGAAGTGACGTATCTACATGTAAGATTCCGAACTGAGACGCCTCCGCGCAAGGGGTGTATACATGGATGTTTCATGGTAAAATGGTTTGGTATATTACACATGGGCACAGGTTCCTTTCGAAGTGAGGCGTATCTACATGTAAGATTCGAACTGAGGACGGCTCCGCGCAGTACGGTGTAATAATAAAGATTTCATGGTAAAACACTGGTTGGTCTCATTACGCATGCACTGGTTCATTTCGAAGTGATGTATCTACATGTAAGATTCGAACTGAGACGCCTCCGCGCAGACTGGGTGTCTAACTAAGGATTTCATGTAAAGGGCAATTGTTGGTCTGGTGGGGGGGGGGGTGGGGGTAGCACATGGCCGGGCTCCTTTGAAGTGACGTATCTACATGTAAGATTTCGAACTGAGACGCCTCCATCCGCCAGACGGGTTGGTATAGGGCTCAAGATTCAGGTGAGGTAACAATGTTTTCCTAATTACCCATTCACAAAGGTTTCCTTTCGAAGTGACGTAATCTACATGTAAGATTCGAAAAACTGAGACGCCTCCGCGCAGAAGGGTGTATAACATAGGATTTCATGGAAACAATGGTTGGTCTAATACACATGCACAGGGTTCCTTTTCGAAGTGACGTATCTCAATGTACGATTCGACCTGAGCCGCCTCCGCGCGACGGGTGTATAGCTAAAGATTCATGGTAAACAATGTTTGCTAATTACACTGGCACGGCTTCCTTTTCAATGATTATCTTACATGTAAGATTCGAACTGAGACGCTCCGACCAGACTGGTGTTAGCTAAAGATTTCATGTAAACATGGGTTTTTTTTTTTTTTTTGGCTAATATTCCATGCACGGTTCATTTCTAATGTATGTATCTACATGGTAAGATCGAACTGAACGGAACGCCTCCGTCCGACGGTGTAACTCAAGGATTTCAGGTAAACATGGTTGGTCTAATTACCATGCACGGGCTCCTTTCGAAGTGACGTATCTACATGAGATTCAACTGAGAACGCTCGCGCATACGGGTGTATAGCTACAGATTTCATGGTACAGCAAGGTTGGTCTAATTACAATGCACAGGTTCCTTCGAAGTGACGGTACTACATGTAAGTTCGACTGAGAACGCCTACCGCCGCAGAAGGGTGTATAACATAGGATTTCATGGTACACAATGGTGGGTCCTAATTACACATCACGGTTCCTTTCGAAGTGAACGTATCTACATGTAGAATTCGAACTGAGAACCTCCGCGCAGACGGGTTTAACTAAGGATTTCCATGTAAACAATGTGTTGGGTCTAATTACACATCACAGTTCCTTTCGACGTGACGTATCTACATGTAAATTCGAACTGAACCCCTCCAGCGCAGAGGGTGTATAACATAGGAATTGCATGGATAAACCATGGTTTCTATACACACATGCACAGGTTCCTTTCGAAGTGACGTATCACAGTAAGATTCGAACTAAGAGACGCCTCCGCGCAGACGGGTTTATAACCCCCCCTTTTAAAGATTTCATGGTAAACCATGGTTGGTCTAATTACGCATTCGCACGGTTCATTTCGAAGTGATCTATGCTCTACATGTAAGATTCGAACTGAGACGCTCGCGCCGACGGGTGTATACTAAGATTTGCATGTAAAAATGTTTGTCTCATACCACATGCACAGGGATCCTTTCAATTGACGGGTTGATCTACAGTAATATTCGAACTGAGACGCCTTCTTCCCGCGCAGGACTGGTGTATAACTAAAGATTTCATGGTAACCATGGTGTGTCTAATTGTACACATCACGGTCTCCTTTCGAAGTGACTTATCTACATGTAGATTCGAACTGAGACGGCCTCCGCGCAGAGGGGTGTATAACATAGATTTGCATTGGTACAATGGTTGGTCTAATTACATGCAGCAGGTTTCCTTCGAAATGACGTATCTACATGTAGATTCGAACTGAGCGGGCCTCCGCGCAGGACGGGTGTATACTACATATTTCATGGTAAACATGGTTGGTCAATTACGCAGCACGGGTTCATTTCGAAGTGATGTTCTAAAAAATGTAAGATCGAACTGAGACGCCCTCCGGCATACGGGTGTATAACTGAGGATTTCATGGTAAATAGAACATGGGTGTCTAATACACCTGCACGGGTCCTTTCGAAGTGCGTATCTACAGTAAGATTCGAACTGAGACGCCGCCTGCCGCGCAGAAGGTGTATAACAGAAGGAGTCATGGTAAACAATGGTTGGTCTAATTACACATGCACAGTTCCTTTCGAATGACGTAACTACCTGTAGATCGAACTGAGACGCCTCCGCGCAGACGGTGTATAATAACGAAAGATTTCACATGGTGCACAATTTTGGTCTACTTACGCATGCACGGGTTCATTCGAAGTGATGTATCTACATGTAAGATTCGAACTGAACCCTCCGCGCAACGGGGTGTATAACTAAAGGATTTCATGGACACAAGGGTTGGTCTAATAACACATGCACGGGCTCGTTCGAGGTGACGTAGCACATGAAGATTCGAACTGAGACGCCCCGCGCAGACGGGTGTATAGCTAGATTTCATGGTAAACAATGGTTGTCTAATTACACATGCACAGGTTCCTTTCGAAGTGACTATCCTACCTGTAAGATTCGAACTGAGACGCCTCCGCCAGACGGGTGTATAGCTAAAGATTTCATGGTAAACAATGGGGTCTAAGTTACCATGCACAGGTTCCTTCGGTGACGTATCTACATGTAGTTCGAACTGAGACGCCTCCGCGCAGACGGGTGCTAACTAAAGATTTCTGGTAAACAATGGTTGGGTCTAATTACACATGCACGGGCTCCTTTCGATTGACGTATCTACATGTAAGATTCGAACTGAACGCCTCCGCGCAGAGGGGTGTCTACCATAGGTTTTCATGGTAACAATGGTTTGTCTAATTACCCCTGGCACAGGTTCCCTTTCGAAGTGGAGTATCTACATGGAAGATTCGAACTGAGACGCCTCCGCGCAGACGGGGGTATACTAAAGATTTCATGGTACACAATGGTTGGTCTAAATTACGCATGCACTGGTTCATTTCGAAGTGCATGTTCTACATGTAAGGATTCGAACTGAGACCCGCGCAGACAGGGTGTATACCTGAGGATTTCAGGTAAACAATGGTTTGGTCTAATTACACATGCAACGGGCTCCTTTCGAGTGACGTATCTACTGTACATTCTAACTTGAGACCCTCCGCGCAGAAGGGTGTAATAAATAGGATTTTCATTGTAAACAATGGTTGGTCTTAATTACACATGCACGGGCTCCTTTCCGAAGTGACTATCTACAAGTAGATTCGAACTGAGACTCCTCCGCGCAGACGGGTTATAACTAAAGATCTCATGGTAAACAATGGTTGGTCTATTACACATGCACGGGCCTCCTTTCAGTGACGTACTACATGTACGATTTCGAAACTGGACGCCTCCCGCGCAAGAGGGGTTATAACATAGGATTTCTTGGGTAAAACAAGGTGTGGTCTAATTACAACATGCAGCAGGTTCTTTCGAAGTGACGTATCTCATGTAAGATTCGAACTGAGACGCCTCCGCGCAGACGGGTATAACTAAAGATTTCATTGTAACAATGGTTTGGTCTAATTACACATGCACGGGTTCATTTCGAAGTGAGGTATCATACATGTAAGATTCGAACGAGACGCCCCGGCCCATGCAAGCAGACGGGTGTATAACTAAGGAATTTCATGGGTAAACAATGGTTGTCCCTCAATTTTTTACGCATGCACGGGTTCCTTTCGAAGTGATTATTCTACATGTAAGATCGAACTGGACGCCCCGCGCAACGGTGTATAACTAAGGCTTTCATGTAAACAATGGTTGGTCTAATACACATGCAGCGGTCCCTTCGCAGTGGACCGTATCTACTGTAAGATTCGAACTGAGACGCCTCCGCGCAGACGGGTGTATAGCTAGAAGATTTCATGGTAACAATGGTTTGGTCCTAATTCACATGCACAGGTTCCCTGTCGAAGTGAGTTCTACATGAAGATTCGAACTGAGACGCCTCGCGCAACACGACGGGTTTATAGCAAAGAATTTCATGGTACACACTGGTGGTCTAATGACACATGCACAGGTTCTTTCAAGTGACATCTACATGTAGATTCGAACTGAGTACCCTCCGCGCAGACGGTGTATAACTAAAGATTTCCTGTAAACCATTGTTTCTCATTACACAGGCACGGCTCCTTTCGAAGTGACGTATCTACTGTAAGATTCGAACTGAGACGCCTCCGCGGCAGAGGGGTGTATCACATAGGATTTCATTGTAAAACTAATGGTTGGTCTATTACACATGCACAGGTTCTTAAAATCAAGTGACGTATTCTACATGCAAGATTCGAACTGAGACTGCCTCCGCTGCAGACGGGTGTATAACTAAAGATTTCATGGAAACAATGGTTGTCTAATTACGCTGCACGGGTCATTTTTCGAAGTGATGTATCTACATGTAAGATTCGAACTGAGACGCCTCCGCGCATACGGGTGTCTAGCAAAGATTCATTGTAAACAATGTTGTCTAATTACACATGCACAGCTTCCTTTTTCGAAGTGACTAGCACATGTAAGATTCGAACTGAGACGCCCCGCGCAGAGGGGTGTATAACTAGATTTCATGGTAACAATGGTTGGTCTAATTACACCATGCACAGGTTCCTTTCGAAGTGACTTATCTACATGTAAGATTCGAACTGATACGCCTCCGCGCAGACGGGTGTAAACTAAAGATTTCATGGTAAACAATGGTTGGTCTAATTACGCATGCACGGGTTCATTTCGAAGTGATGTATCTTCATTTAAGATTCGAACTGAGAGGCGCCTCCGCGCAGACGGGTGTATAACTAAGGATTTCAATGGTAAACAATTGTTGGTCTAATTACACATGCACGGGCTCCTTTCGAAGTGACGTTCTACATGTAAGATTCGAAAGGCTGGTTGGGGAGATCGGCCTGCCGGTCTGGGGGCAGAGGGTGTATAGCTAAAAGATTTCATTAAACATGTTCGTCTAATTACACCTGCACAGGTTCCTTTCGAAGGGACGTATCTACATGTAAAGATTAGAACCTGAGACGCCTCCGCGCAGAAGGGTTATAACATAGGATTCCATGGTAAACAATTGTTGGTCTAATTTACCATGCCCAGGTTCCTTCGAAGTTACGTATCTAATGTAGATCTAACTGATACGCCTCCGCGCAGACGTGTATATCTAAAGATTTCAGGTAACACTGGTTGGTCTACCATTACACATGCACGTGGCCTTTCGAAGTGACGTATCTTACAATTAAGATTCGCTGAGACGCGCCGCGCAGACGGTGTATGCTAAAGATTTCATGGTAAACATGTTGTCCCTAATACTTACGCATGCACGGGTTCATTTTCGAGGAATTGTCTTACATGTAGATTCGAACTGAGACGCCTCCGCGCAGACGGGTGTAAACTAAGGATTTCATGGTAAACAAATTGTTGGTACTAATTACACATGCACGGTCTGCTTTCGAAGTGCGTCTCGCCTTCAGATTCGACTGAGACGCCTCCTCGCCCAGGACGGGTGTATAGCTAAGATTCATGGTAAACAATGGTTGGTCTAATTACACTGCCAGTTTCCTTTCTAAGTGACGTATCTACATGTAAGATTGGAACTGAACGCCTCCCGCAGAAGGTGTTACCATAGGATTTCATGTAAACATGTTGGTCTAATTACACATGCCTCCAGGTTCCTTTCGAAGTGCGTATCTATGTAGATTCAATGAGACCCTCCGCGCAGACGGGTGTATAACTAAGGATTTCATGGTAAACAATGGTTGTCTAATTACACATGCCAGGTCCTTTCGAATTGACGTATCTACATTAAGATTCGAACTGAGACGCCTCCGCGCAGAGGGGGTGTATAACATAGGTTTCATGGTAAACAATGGTTGGTCTAATTCCCATGCACCGGTTCCTTTCAAGTGACGTATCTACATGTACTATTCGAACTGAGACGCCTCCCAGCCAGACGGGTGTATAACTAAAGAATTTTCATGTAAAACATGGTGGTCTAATTACGCATGCACGGGTTCATTTCGAAGTGATTTATCTAATGGAAGATTCGAACTGAGACGCTCCCGCGCAGACTGGTGTATAGCAAAGATTTCCAGGAAACAATAGGTTGGTCTAATTCACATGCACAGGTTCCTTCGAAGTGACGTATCTACATGTAAGATCGAACTGAGACGCCTCCGCGCAGACGGGTGTATAACTAAAGATTCATGGTAACAACTGGTGGTCTAATTAGACACATGCACGGGGGGCTCCTTTCGACGGTGACGTATCCTACATTAAGAATCGAACTGAGACCCTCCGCGCAGAGGGGGTATCCATAGGATTTTCATGTAAACAAGGTTGGTCTATTACACATGCACAGGTTCCTTTCGAAATGCGTATCCTACATGACGGGGAGATTCGAACTGAGATACGCCCTCCGCGCAGACGGGGTATAACTAAAGATTTTCATGGTAAACATGGTTGGTCTAATTAACGCATGCACGGGTTCATTTTTTCGAAGTGATGTATCTAAATGTAAGATTAGAACTGAGACGCCTCCGGCAGACGGGTGTATAACTGAAGATTTCATGGTAACAATGGTTTTGGTCTAATTTAACACATGCCGGGCTCCTTTTCGAAGTGACGTATCTTACATGTAGATTCGAACTGAGACGCCTCCGCGCAGAAGGGTGTATACCTAGGTTTCATGGTAACAATGGTTGGTCTATTACACAGCACAGGTTCCTTCGAAAGTGACGTATCTACAGTAAGATTGAACTGAGACGCCTCCGCGCAGACGGGTGTATAACTAAATATTTCATGTAACAATGGTTTGGTCTACTTACGCATGCACGGGTTCATTTCGAAGTGAATGTATCTACATGTAAGATTCGAACTGAGAACGCTCCGCGCAGACGGGTTTATATAAGATTTCATGGTAACCAATGGGTTGGCTAATTACCATGCAACGGGCTTCCTTTCAGGTGACGTATCTACATGGAAGAGTCGAACTGAGACGCCTCCGCGGCAGACGGGTGTATAGCTAAAGATTTCTGGTAAACAATGGGTTGGTCTAATTTACACATGCCAGTTCCTTTCGCAGTGAGTATCACATGTAAATTCGACTGGACGCCTCCGCGGCAGACGGGTATAGCAAAGATTTCATGGTAAACAATGGTTGGTCTAATTAACACATGCACAGGTTCCTTTCGAAGTGACGTATCTACAGTAGATCGAACTGAGGACGCCGCCTGCGCAGACGGTGTATAACTAAAGAATTTCAATGGTAAACAATGGTTTGGTCCTATTACACATGCACGGGCTCCTTTCGAAGTGACTTCTACATGTAAATTTCCCTGAACTCCTCCCCGCAGAGGGGTGTATAACATAGGTTCATGGTACCAATGGTTGGTGCTATTACAACATCACAGGTTCCTTTCCGAAGTGACATTACATTAAGATCGAACGGAGACCGCTCGCGCCAGACGGGTGTATAACTAAAGATTTCATGGTAAACATGGTTGGTCTAAACATTACGCATGCCGGGTTCATTTCGAAGTGATGTATCTACATGTAAGATTCGAACTGAGACGCCTCCGCGCAGACGGGTGTAACTGAGGATTTCATGGTAACCAATGGTTGGTCTAATTACACATGCACGGGCTCCTTTCCGGAAGTGACTATCTACATGGAGATTCGAACTGAGACGCCTCCGCGCATGAAGGTTGTATACATAGGATTTCATGGTAAACAATGGTTGTCCTAATTACACATGGCACGGGCCCTTTCGAAGTGACGTATCTAACATGTAATTCGAACTGAGACGCCCCGCCGCAGACGGTTGTATAACTAAAGATTCATGGTAAACAATGGTTGGTCTAATTACCCATGCACGGGCTCCTTTCGAAGTGACGTAATCTACATGTAAAGAAGATTCGAACTGAGACGCCTCCGCAACAGAGGGGTGTATCACATAGGATTTCATGGTAACAATGGTTGTCTTAATTTTACACATCACAGGTCCTTTCGAAGTGCGTATCTTACATTTAAGATTCGAACTGAACGCGCCTCCGCGCAGACGGGTGTATACCTAAAGATTTCATGGTACACAATGGTTGGTCTAAATTACACTGCCAGTTCCTTTTCGAAGGTGACGTATCGACTGTAGATTCGAACTGAGACGCCTCCGCCAGAGGGTGTATAACATAGGATTTCATGTAAACAATGGTTGGTCTAATTACACATGCACAGGTTCCTTTTCGAGTGAACGTTCTACATGTACGATCGAAGTAGACGCCTCCGCGCAGAACGGTGTATAACAGGATTTCATTGTAAAACATGGGTTGGTCAATACCATGCACAGGTTTCCTTTCGAAGTGCGTATCTACATGTAAGATCGAACCGTGAGAACGCGGGCCTCCGCGCAGAGGGGTTATAAATGGCTTTCATGGTACAATGGTTGGTCTAATTACCCATGCACAGTTTTCCTTCGAAGGTGACGTATCTACATGTAAGATTCGCACTGAGAACGCCTCCGCGCAGACGGGTGTAAACTAAAGATTCCTGGTAACAATGGTTGGTCCTAATTAGCATGCACGGGTTCATTTCGAAAGTGATGTATCTACAGTAAGATTCGAACTGAGACGCCTCCGCGCAGACGGGTGTATAACTAAGGATTTATGGTACCAATGGTTGGTCTAATTACACATGCACAGGTTCCTTTGAAGTGACTTTCACTTTAAGATTCGAACTGAGACGCCTCCGCGCAGACGGGGTGTATAACTAAAGATTTCATGGTTAAACAATGGGTTGGCTAATTCACATGCACGTGCTCCTTTCGAAGTGACGTATCTACATGTAGATTCGAACTGATACGCCCCCGCGTAGGCAGAGGGGTGTATACCATAGGCTTTCAATGTACACAATGGTTGTTCTAATTACACATGCACAGGTTCCCTTTGAATGACTTATCAATCATGTAGATTCGAACTGGACGCCTCCGGGGGTGGGCGCTGAGGAGTCGGGTGTAAACTAAGATTTCATGGTAAACATGGTTGGTCTAGGTGGTACGTCATGCACGGGTTCCGTTCGAAGTGATGTTATCTAAATGTAAGATTCGAACTGAAGCCTCGCGCAGACGGTTATAACTGAGGATTTCATGGTAAACAATGGTTGTCTAATTACCCATGCACAGGTTTTCTTTCGAAGTGACGTCTCTACATGTACGATTCGGGAACGAGACTCCTCCGTGGCCAGAGGGTGTATAACTAAAGATTTCATGTAACATGGTTGGTCCTATTCCGCATGCACGGTTCATTTCGAAGTGATTGTAATCTACATGTAAGATCGAACTGAGACGCCGTCGCGCAGGACGGGTGTATACAAGGATTTCATGGTAAACAATTTTGGTCTATTACACATGCAACGGCTCCCTTTTCGGGTGACGTATCTACATGTAAGTTTCGAACTGCTACGCCTCCGCGCAGAGGTGTATAGCTAAAGATTTCATGGTAAACAATGGTTTGGTCAATTAACACATGCACAGGTTCCTTTCGAATGACGTATCTACATGTAAGATTGAACTGAGACGCTCCGCGCAGACGGGTGTATAGCTAAAGATTTCATGGTAAAATGGTTGGTCTAATTACACATGCACAGGTTCCTTTCGAAGTGACTGTATTACATGTAAGATTCGAACTGAGACGCCCCTCCGCGCGACGGTGTATAACTAAGATTTCATGGTAAACAATGGTTGGTCTAATTACACATGCAACGGGCTCCTTTCGAAGTGCGTATCTACCTGTAAGTTCACTGAGACGCCGCCGCGCAGAGGGGTGTATAAAACCTAGGATTCATGGTAACCAATGGTTGTCTAATTCCACATGCACAGGTCCTTTCGAAGTGACGTACTACATGTAAGATTCGAACTGAGACGCCTCCGCGCAGACGGTGGTCTAACTAAGATTTCATGGTAAACATGTTGGTCTAATTACGCATGCCTCGGGTTTCATTTCGAAGTGATGTATCTAACTTTAGATTTCGAACTGAGCGCCTCCGCGCAGTACGGGTATAACTGAGGATTTCATGGTAAACATGGTTGTTCTAATTACACATGGCCGGGCTCCTTTCGAAGTGACGTATCTACATGTAAGATTGCACTGCGACGCTCCGCGCAGAGAGGGTTAATAACAATAGGACCTTTCATGGTAAACCCTGTTGGTCCTAATTACACAATTGACAGGTTCCTTTCGAAGTGACGTATCTACATTAAGATTCGAAACTGAGACGCCTCCGCGCAGACGGGTTTATACCTAAGATTCTCATGGTAACATGGTTTTCTATTACGCAGCACGGGTTCATTTCGAAGTGTGTATCTACATGTACGATTCGAACTGAGACGCCTCCGCGCAGACGGTGATAACTAAGATTTCAGGTAAACACTGGTTTGATCTATTACACATCAACGGGCTCCTTTTCGCAGTGACGTATCTACATGTAAGATTCAACTGGACGCCTTCCCCAGACGGGTGTATAGCTAAAGATTTCATGGTAAAAACAATGGGTGGTCTAATTAGCACATGCCAAGGTTCCTTTCGAAGTGACGTAGCTACATGGTAAGATTCGAACTGCGACGCCTCCGCCGCAGAAGGGTGTTAACATAGGATTTCATGGTAACAATGGGTGGTCTAATTAAACATGCAGCAGGTTCCTTCAAATGCCGTATCTACATGTAAGATCGAACTGAGACGCCTTCCGCGCAGACCGGGTGTATAACGAAGGATTTCATGTAACAATGGTTGGTCTATTTACCATCACAGGTTCCTTTCGAAGTGACGTAGCTAATGTAAGATCGAACTGAGACGCCTCCGCGCAGAGGGGTGTTAACATAGGATTTCATGGTAACAATGGTTTGTCTAATTACACATGGCCAGATAGGTATCTTTCGAAGTGACGTAACAAATACATGATAAGAGGGTTGAACTGAGACCTCCGCGCAAAAAAAGACGGGTGTCTAAACAAAAGATTTCAATGTTAAACAATGTTGGTCTAATACGGCATGCACAAAGTAAGTTGCGATTTCGAGATGATGTATCTAAATGTAATATTCGAACTGAGAAGCGGGGAGAACGCGCGGCAGACATGGTGTATAACTGAGGATGTTCACATGGTAAACATGGTTGGTCCTAATTTACATGGATGCCGGCTCTTCGAGGAGAAGTGACGTATCTATGCATGTAAATTGCGAACGGAGGCTACGGCTAGGCCGCGCAGACAGGGGTGTCATAACAGGATTTCATGGTAAACAGATGGTTGGTCTGAATTACACATCGCTAGCCGGTTTCCTTTGCGAATTGATCTATCTACATGTAAGACTTGCGAAGCTGAGAGACGGCCTTCGCGCTATCCGGTGTATAAGCTAAAGATTTGCATGGTAAGCAATTGGGGGGGGGGTTGTTCTAATTACGCATGGCACGGGTCATTTGCGGGGGGAATTGGTGATGTATCTAGATGTAAGGATTGCGAACTGAGCTACGTCGCACATTCCGCGCAGACGGGGATGTATAACTAAGGATTTCTGGTAAATAGCAATGGTTGTCCTAATTACACATGGGCACGGGCTCCTTTCGTAAGTGACCGTATCTACATGTAAGATTCGAACATGAGACGGAGCCCGCGTCGCCGCTCAGAGCGGTGTATAGCTAAAGATTTCATGGTAACCAATGGTTTGGTCTCTAATTACACATGTCACAGGTTCCTTTCGAAGTGCGTATCTAGCCTGTAAGATTGCGAACTGAGAGGCGCCTAGCCGCGCAGTACGGTGTATAGGGGCTAAAGATTTGCGATGGTAAACAAGGTTGGTCTAATTCAGTGCATGTGCACTAGGTTCCTTTGCGAAGTGACGTATCTACATGTAAGATTCAGTAAGGCTGAGACGCCTCTGGCGCGGAGAGGGGTGTATACATGAGGTTTCCTGGTAAAAGGCAATCGTTGGTCTAATTAGGTCAACCATGCACGCGGCTCCTTGCGAAGTGACGTAGCTGAGCATGTAAGATTCGATACTGAGATCCCTTTTGCTCCGCGGCAGGTACGGGTGTATAGCTAAAGATTTCATGGTACAACAATGTTGGCTAATTACATATGCACAGTTCCTTTCGAAGTGACGTATCTACATGAAGATTGGTCTAATCTGAGAAGCGTGCCTCCGCGGGCGAGACGGGTGTATAACTTAAGGATTTGCTGGTAAGGTTTTCAATGGTTGAGGAATGGTTTGGTTCTAATTCAGTCATGGCACCGGCTCCTTTCGAAAGATGACGTATCTACATGTAAATTCGAACTGAGACGCCTGCCTGCGGCAGACGGGTGTATAGCTAAATTGTATTTCATGGTAAAGCAATGTGGTCTAATTCAGGCATGCACGAGGTTCCTTTCGAAGTGACGTATGCCCTACATGTAAGATTGCGAACTGAGACCCTGCCTCGTCAGAGGGTGTAATATACATAGTATTTCATGGGTAAAGCAATGGTTTGTCTAATATTAGCACATTTACACAGGTTCCTTTTCGAAATGACGTATCTACATCGAAGATTCGAACTGAGAAGAGCTCTCCGGCGGCAGTACTGGGTGTATAAGCTAAGGATTTCATGGTGAAAGCATGTTGGTCTTAATTACAGCATGGGCACCAGGTTCCTTTCGAATTGACGTATCTAGGGCATTTAAGATTCGAACTGAGAGCGCGCTCCGCGGCCAGGGGGGGGAGGGGGGGGTGAGGGGGGAGGGGGGGGGGGGGGGGGGAGGGGGGGGCTAGAGGGGTGTATAAGGCATAGGATTTCATGGTAAACTAATGGTTGGTGCTAATTACAGCATGCATCAGGTTTCCTTTCGAAGTGACGTATGCTACATTGATAGATTCAGAACTGAGAGCGCGCCTCCGCCGGGGGCAGCCGGGTGTCTAACTAAAGTATTTCATGGTAACAATGGTTGCGTCTAATACGCATGCACGGGTTCATTTCAGAAGTGATGTATGCTAGAATGTAAGATTCGAACCTGAGACGGCGCTCCGCTTCAGAGCGTGTATAACTGAGGATTTCATGGTAACCAATGGTTGGTCCTAATTACACATGTCAGGCGGGCGTCGCTTTCGAAGTGACGTATCTAGGGCATGTAAGATTGCGAAACTGAGATTCGCCTGCGCGCCGGCGCAGAAGGGTTATATAGCAGATGATTTCATGGTAAACAATGGTTGGTCTTAGGATTACAGCATTCACAGGTTCCGTATTTCGAATTGAGCGTATCTGTAAGCATGTAACGATTCGTAAGCTGGTACGCCTGCGCGGGGGCAGTACGGGTGTATAACAAAAGATTTCTATGGTAAACAATGGTTGGTCTAATTAGGGTCGCATGCACGGGTCATATCAGAAGTGATGTTTCTACATGTAAGATTCGTAAGCTGGGGGAGGACGCCTCTGCGGGCAGACTGGGGTATAAGCTTAAGGATTTCAGGTAAACATGGTTGGTGCTAATTAGCCCAGGCAAAGCCGTCTGGGCGCCGCGGGCTCCTTTCGAAGTGACGTATCTACATGATAGATTCGAACTGAGAACGCCTCCGGGCTCGGGTCTGTCGACGGGTGTATAGCTTGAAAGATTTGCATGTATTCCAGTGCGATGGTTGGTCTAATTATCACATGCACAGTTCCTTTCAAGTGACGTATCTACATGTAATGATTCCGACTGAACGCTCCCGCAGAGGAACGGGTGTATATAGGTCTAGAAGATTTCATGGTAAACAATGGTTTGTCTCATTAGTCGACATGGCGCAGAGTTCGTGCTTTTCGAAGTGCGTATCTGCATGTAATATTCGAACTGAGACGGCCTCCGGTCGGCAGACGGTGTATAACTAAGATTCATGGTAAACAATGGTTGGTGGCTAATTAGGGGCACATGGTCACGGGCTGCCTTTGGAGTGACGTATCCTACATGATAAGATCTCTGAAGCTGATACGCCTCGCGCAGTAGGGTGTATACATATAGGATCTTGCATGGTAAACAATGGTTGGTCTAAATTAGGCAGCATGCACATGTTCCTTTCGAGTGACGTAATCTACATGTAAGATTCGAACTGAGACGCCTCCGCGGCAGACGGGTGTCAACTTGGAAAGCATTTCATGGTAATACAATGTTTTGTTGGTCTATTATCGGAAAGTGCATAGGGGCACAGGGGGTTGCATTTCGAATGGTGATGTATCTAAATGTAAGATTCGAACTGAGTTACCGGCGCTCCGCGCAGACGGTGTGTATATACTAGAAGGATTTGCATGGTAAAGCATATGGTTGGTCTAATACAGCAATTGCACGGCCTCCTTTGCGAAGTGAGCGTATTCCCTATCATTAGGATTCAAAAAAAAAAAAAAAAGAAAGAAAAAAAAAAGAACTGAGACGGCGGCTCCGCTGCATCTGGATGGGTGTATAGGCTAAAGATTTCATGGTAAGTCAATGGTTGGTCTAATTACACAGGCCCAGGTTCCATTTCGACTAGTGACGTATCTACAGTAGATTCGCAGCTGAGACGGCCATCTTCATGCGCGTCGCAGAAGGGTGTATACATAGGATTCATGGTAAATCAATGGTTGGTCTAGATTATCAGGAGGCATGGGCACATGTTCCTTTCGAAGTGCGTATCTACATGTTAAGATGTCGAACTGAGGCCACGGCCTCGCGCGCAGACGGGTGTATAACTAAGGATTTCATGGTAAAGGAATGGTTGGGCTAATTACAGCATTGGGCAGTCAGAGTTCGCTTTGCTTGAAGTGACGTATCTACATGTAAGATCGTAATCTGAGACGGCGCTCCGCGAGAGGGGTGTATAACATAGTGATTTTCATGGTAAACAATGTTGGTCAGATGATACACATGCGACAGTTTCCATTTGCGAAGTGACGTAATCTAGCATGTAAAGTTATTGCGAACGGGGTTACATGTAGATACATCACTTCGAAATGAACCCGTGCATGCGTAATTAGACCAACCATTGTTTACCATGAAATCTTTAGTTATACACCCGTCTGCGCGGAGGCGTCTCAGTTCGAATCTTACATGTAGATACGTCACTTCGAAAGGAACCTGTGCATGTGTAATTAGACCAACCATTGTTTACCATGAAATCTTTAGTTATACACCCGTCTGCGCGGAGGCGTCTCAGTTCGAATCTTACATGTAGATACATCACTTCGAAATGAACCCGTGCATGCGTAATTAGACCAACCATTGTTTACCATGAAATCTTTAGTTATACACCCGTCTGCGCGGAGGCGTCTCAGTTCGAATCTTACATGTCGATACATCACTTCGAAAGGAACCTGTGCATGTGTAATTAGACCAACCATTGTTTACCATGAAATCTTTAGTTATACACCCGTCTGCGCGGAGGCGTCTCAGTTCGAATCTTACATGTAGATACATCACTTCGAAATGAACCCGTGCATGCGTAATTAGACCAACCATTGTTTACCATGAAATCTTTAGTTATACACCCGTCTGCGCGGAGGCGTCTCAGTTCGAATCTTACATGTCGATACATCACTTCGAAAGGAACCTGTGCATGTGTAATTAGACCAACCATTGTTTACCATGAAATCTTTAGTTATACACCCGTCTGCGCGGAGGCGTCTCAGTTCGAATCTTACATGTAATACATCACTTCGAAATGAACCCGGGCATGCGTTATTAGACCAACCATTGTTTACCATGAAATCTTAGTTATACACCCGTCTGCGCGGAGGCGTCTCAGTATTCGAATCTTACATGTAGATACATCACTTCGAAATGAACCGTGCATGCTGTAATTAGACCAACCATTGTTTACCATGAAATCTTTAGTTATAACACCCGTCTGCGCGGAGGCGGCTCCATGTTCGTATCTTACATGTAGATACGTCACTTCGAAAGGAACCTGTGCATGTGTAATTAGACCAACCATTGTTTACCATGAAATCTTTAGTTATACACCCGTCTGCGCGGAGGCGTCTCAGTTCGAATCTTACATGTAGATACATCACTTCGAAATGAACCCGTGCATCCGTAATTATACTAACCATTGTTTACCATGAATCTTTTGTTATACACCCGTCTGCGCGGAGGCGTCTTAGTTCGAATCTTACATGTAGATACGTCACTTCGAAATGAATTAGACCAACCATTTTTTACCATGAAATCTTTAGTTATACACCCGTCTGCGCGGAGGCGTCTCAGTTCGAATCTTACATGTAGATACATCACTTCGAAATGAACCGTGCATGTGTAATTAGACCAACCATTGTTTACCATGAAATCTTTTGTTATAACACCCGTCTGCGCGGAGGCGTCTCAGTTCGAATCTTACATGTAGATACATCACTTCGAAATGAACCCGTGCATGTGTATTAGACCAACCATTGTTTACCATGAAATCTTAGTTATACACCCGTCTGCGCGGAGGCGTCTCAGTTCGAATCTTACATGTAGATACGTCACTTCGAAAGGAACCCGTGCATGCGTAATTAGACCAACCATTGTTTACCATGAAATCTTAGTTATACACCCGTCTGCGCGGAGGCGTCTCAGTTCGAATCTTACATGTAGATACATCACTTCGAAATGAACCCGTGCATGCGTAATTAGACCAACCATTGTTTACCATGAAATCTTTAGTTATACACCCGTCTGCGCGGAGGCGTCTCAGTTCGAATCTTACATGTAGATACGTCACTTCGAAAGGAACCTGTGCATGTGTAATTAGACCAACCATTGTTTACCATGAAATCTTTAGTTATACACCCGTCTGCGCGGAGGCGTCTCAGTTCGAATCTTACATGTAGATACATCACTTCGAAATGAACCCGTGCATGTGTATTAGACCAACCATTGTTTACCATGAAATCTTTAGTTATACACCCGTCTGCGCGGAGGCGTCTCAGTTCGAATCTTACATGTAGATACATCACTTCGAAAGGAACCCGTGCATGCGTAATTAGACCAACCATTGTTTACCATGAAATCTTTAGTTATACACCCGTCTGCGCGGAGGCGTCTCAGTTCGAATCTTACATGTAGATACGTCACTTCGAAAGGAACCTGTGCATGTGTAATTAGACCAACCATTGTTTACCATGAAATCTTTAGTTATACACCCGTCTGCGCGGAGGCGTCTCAGTTCGAATCTTACATGTAGATACATCACTTCGAAATGAACCCGTGCATGTGTAATTAGACCAACCATTGTTTACCATGAAATCTTTAGTTATACACCCGTCTGCGCGGAGGCGTCTCAGTTCGAATCTTACATGTAGATACGTCACTTCGAAATGAACCGTGCATGCGTTATTAGACCAACCATTGTTTACCATGAAATCTTTAGTTATACACCCGTCTGCGCGGAGGCGTCTCAGTTCGAATCTTACATGTAGATACATCACTTCGAAATGAACCCGTGCATGCGTAATTAGACCACCATTGTTTACCATGAAATCTTTAGTTATACACCCGTCTGCGCGGAGGCGTCTCAGTTCGAATCTTACATGTAGATACAGTCACTTCGAAAGGAACCCGTGCATGTGTAATTAGACCAACCATTGTTTACCATGAAATCTTTAGTTATACACCCGTCTGCGCGGAGGCGTCTCAGTTCGAATCTTACATGTAGATACATCACTTCGAAATGAACCCGTGCATGCGTAATTAGACCAACCATTGTTTACCATGAAATCTTTAGTTATACACCCGTCTGCGCGGAGGCGTCTCAGTTCGAATCTTACATGTAGATACGTCACTTCGAAATGAACCGTGCATGCGTAATTAGACCAACCATTGTTTACCATGAAATCTTTAGTTATACACCCGTCTGCGCGGAGGCGTCTCAGTTCGAATCTTACATGTAGATACGTCACTTCGAAAGGAACCTGTGCATGTGTAATTAGACCAACCATTGTTTACCATGAAATCTTTAGTTATACACCCGTCTGCGCGGAGGCGTCTCAGTTCGAATCTTACATGTAGATACATCACTTCGAAAATGACCCGTGCATGTGTGAATTAGAGCCAACCATTGTTACCATGAAATCTTTAGTTATACACCCGTCTTGCGCGGAGGCGTCTCAGTTCGAATCTTACATGTAGATACGTCACTTCGAAATGAACCCGTGCATGCGTAATTAGACCAACCATTGTTTACCATGAAATCTTTAGTTATACACCCGTCTGCGCGGAGGCGTCTCAGTTCGATCTTACATGTAGATACGTCACTTCGAAAGGAACCTGTGCATGTGTAATTAGACCAACCATTGTTTACCATGAATCTTAGTTATACACCCGTCTGCGCGGAGGCGTCTCAGTTCGAATCCTTACAGTAGATGCGTCACTAATTATTAATTAGACCAACCATTGTTTACCATGAATCTTTTGTTATACACCCGTCTGCGCGGAGGCGTCTCAGTTCGAATCTTACATGTAGATACGTCACTTCGAAAGGAACCCGTGCATGTGTAATTAGACCAACCATTGTTTACCATGAAATCTTTAGTTATACACCCGTCTGCGCGGAGGCGTCTTAGTTCGAATCTTACATGTAGATACATCACTTCGAAATGAACCCGTGCATGGTAATTAGACCAACCATTGTTTACCATGAAATCTTTAGTTATACACCCGTCTGCGCGGAGGCGTCTCAGTTCGAATCTTACATGTAGATACGTCACTTCGAAAGGAACCTGTGCATGTGTAATTAGACCAACCATTGTTACCATGAAATCTTAGTTATACACCCCGTCTGCGCGGAGGCGTTCTCAGTTTCGAATCTTACATGTAGATACATCACTTCGAAATGACCCGTCATGTGTAATTAGACCAACCATTGTTTACCATGAAATCTTTAGCTATACACCCGTCTGCGCGGAGGCGTCTCAGTTCGAATCTTACATGTAATACATCACTTCGAAATGAACCCGTGCATGCGTAATTAGACCAACCATTGTTTACCATGAAATCTTTAGTTATACACCCTCTGCGCGGAGGCGTCTCAGTTCGAATCTTACATGTCGATACGTCACTTCGAAAGGAACCTGTGCATGTGTAATTAGACCAACCATTGTTTACCATGAAATCTTTAGCTATACACCCGTCTGCGCGGAGGCGTCTCAGTTCGAATCTTACATGTAGATACATCACTTCGAAATGAACCCGTGCATGCGTTATTAGACCAACCATTGTTTACCATGAAATCTTTAGTTATACACCCGTCTGCGCGGAGGCGTCTCAGTTCGAATCTTACATGTCGATACGTCACTTCGAAAGGAACCTGTGCATGTGTAATTAGACCAACCATTGTTTACCATGAAATCTTTAGTTATACACCCGTCCTGCGCGGAGGCGTCTCAGTTTCGAATCTTACATGTAGATACATCACTTCGAAATGAACCCTGTGCATGCTGTAATTAGACCAACCATTGTTTACCATGAAATCTTTAGTTATACACCCGTCTGCGCGGAGGCGTCTCAGTTCGAATCTTACATGTAGATACATCACTTCGAAATGAACCCGTGCATGCGTAATTAGACCAACCATTGTTTACCATGAAATCTTTAGTTATACACCCGTCTGCGCGGAGGCGTCTCAGTTCGAATCTTACATGTAGATACTCACTTCGAAATGAACCCGTGCATGTGTAATTAGACCACCATTGTTTACCATGAAATCTTTAGTTATACACCCGTCTGCGCGGAGGCGTCTCAGTTCGAATCTTACATGTAGATACATTCACTTCGAAATGAACCCGTGCATGCGTAATTAGACCAACCATTGTTTACCATGAAATCTTTAGTTATACACCCGTCTGCGCGAGGCGTCTCAGTTCGAATCTTACATGTAGATACATCACTTCGAAATGAACCCGTGCATGCGTAATTAGACCAACCATTGTTTACCATGAAATCTTTAGTTATACACCCGTCTGCGCGGAGGCGTCTCAGTTCGAATCTTACATGTAGATACAGTCACTTCGAAAGGAACCCGTTGCATGTGTAATTAGACCAACCATTGTTTACCATGAAATCTTTAGTTATACACCCGTCTGCGCGGAGGCGTCTCAGTTCGAATCTTACATGTAGATACTCACTTCGAAATGAACCCGTGCATGCGTAATTAGACCAACCATTGTTTACCATGAAATCTTAGTTATACACCCGTCTGCGCGGAGGCGTCTCAGTTCGAATCTTACATGTAGATACGTCACTTCGAAATGAACCCGGCATGTGTAATTAGACCAACCATTGTTTACCATGAAATCTTTAGTTATACACCCGTCTGCGCGGAGGCGTCTCAGTTCGAATCTTACATGTAGATACATCACTTCGAAATGAACCCGTGCATGTGTAATTAGACCAACCATTGTTTACCATGAAATCTTAGTTATACACCCGTCTGCGCGGAGGCGTCTCAGTTCGAATCTTACATGTAGATACATCACTTCGAAATGAACCGTGGCATGTGTAATTAGACCAACCATTGTTTACCATGAAATCTTTAGTTATACACCCGTCTGCGCGGAGGCGTCTCAGTTCGAATCTTACATGTAGATACTTCACTTCGAAATGACCCGTGCATGTGTAATTAGACCAACCATTGTTACCATGAAATCTTAGTTATACACCCGTCTGCGCGGAGGCGTCTCAGTTCGAATCTTACATGTAGATACATCACTTCGAAATGAACCCGTGCATGCGTTAATTAGACCAACCATTGTTTACCATGAAATCTTTAGTTATACACCCGTCTGCGCGGAGGCGTCTCAGTTCGAATCTTACATGTAGATACATCACTTCGAAATGAACCCGTGCATGCGTATTAGACCAACCATTGTTTACCATGAACTTTAGTTATACACCCGTCTGCGCGGAAGGCGTCTCAGTTCGAATCTTACATGTGATACGTTACTTCGAAAGGAACCCGTGCAATGCGTAATTAGACCAACCATTGTTTACCATGAAATCCATTGTTATACACCCGTCTGCGCGGAGGCGTCTCAGTTCGAATCTTACAGTAGATACATCACTTCGAAATGAACCGTGCAATGTGTAATTAGACCAACCATTGTTTACCATGAAATCTTTAGTATACACCCGTCTGCGCGGAGGCGTCTCAGTTCGATCTTACAGTAGATACGTCACTTCGAATGAACCTGTGCATGGTAAATTAGACCAACCATTGTTTACCATGAAATCTTTAGTTATACACCCGTCTGCGCGGAGGCGTCTCAGTTCGAATCTTACATGTAGATACATCACTTCGAAATGAACCCGTGCATGCGTAATTAGACCAACCATTGTTTACCATTAAATCTTTAGTTATACACCCGTCTGCGCGGAGGCGTCTCAGTTCGAATCTTACATGTAGATCGTCACTTCGAAAGGAACCCGTGCATGTGTATTAGACCAACCATTGTTTACCATGAAATCTTAGTTATACACCCGTCTGCGCGGAGGCGTCTCAGTTCGAATCTTACATGTTGGATTACGTGCACTTCGAAAGGACCCCGTGCGTGCGTAATTAGACCAACCATTGTTTTACCATGAAATCTTTAGTTATACCACCGTCTGCGCGGAGGCGTCTCAGTTCGAATCTTACATGTAGATACATTACTTCGAAATGAACCCTGTGCATGCGTTAATTAGACCAACCATTGTTTACCATGAAATCTTTAGTTATACACCGTCTGCGCGGAGGCGTCTCGAGTTGAATCTTACATGTAGATACGTCACTTCGAAAGGAACCCGTGCATGCGTAATTAGAACAACCATTGTTTACCATGAAATCTTAGTTATACACCCGTTGCGCGGAGGCGTCTCAGTTCGAATCTTACATGTAGATACATCACTCGAAATGAACCCGTACATGCGTAATTAGACCATTGTTTACCATGAAGTCCTTCTGCGCGGAGGCGTCTCAGTTCGAATCTTACATGTAGATACATCACTTCGAAATGAACCCGTGCATCGTAATTAGACCAACCATTATTTACCATGAAATCTTTAGTTATACACCCTCTGCGCGGAGGCGTCTCAGTTGAATCTTACATGTTGATACGTGACTTGAAGGAACCCGTGCGTGCGTAATTAGACCCCATTGTTACCATGAAATCCTATTTATACACCTTCAACGCGGAGGCGTCTCAGTTCGAATCTTACATGTAGATACGTCACTTCGAAAGGAACCTGTGCATGTGTAATTAGACAACCATTGTTTACCATGAAATCCTTCTGCGCGGAGGGCGTCCCTCAGTTCGAATCTTACATGTAGTACATCACTTCGAAATGAACCCGTTCATGCGTAATTAGACCAACCTTTTCCCATGAAATCTTAGTTATACACCCGTCTGCGCGGAGGCGTCTCAGTTCGAATCTTACATGTTGATACGTGACTTGAAATGAACCCGTGCATGCGTATTAGACCAACCATTGTTACCATGAAATCTTTAGTTATACCCGTCTGCGCGGAGGCGTCTCGTTCGAATCTTACATGTAGATACGTCACTTCGAAAGGAACCTGTGCATGTGTAATTAGACCAACCATTGTTTACCATGAAATCTTTACTATACACCCGTCTGCGCGGAGGGTATCAGTTCGAATCTTACATGTGATACGTCACTTCGAAAGGAACCTGTGCATGTGCAATTAAGATCAACCATTGTTTACCATGAAATCTTTAGTTACTACACCGTCTGCGCGGAGGCGTCTCAGTTAAAAGAATTTACATGTAGATACATCACTTCGACATGAACCCGTGCATGCGTATTAGACCAACCATTGTTTACCATGAAGTCTTTATTTATACCCGTCTGCGCGGAGGCGTTTCAGTTCGAATCGTACATGTAGATACATAACTTCGAAAGAACCGTGCATGCGTTATTAGACAAACCATGTTTACCATGAAATCTTTAGTTATACACCCTTCTGCGCGGGGCGTCTCAGTTCGAATCTTACATTAGATTACGTCACTTCGAAAGGAACCCTGCATGCGTAATTAGACCAACCATTGTTTACCATGAATCTTTAGTTATACACCCTTGGCGGAGGCGTCTCAGTTCGAATCTTACATGTAGATACATCACTTCGAAATGAACCCGTGCATGCGTAATTAGACCAACCATTGTTTACCATGAAGTCCTTCTGCGCGGAGGCGTCTCAGTTCGAATCTACATGTAGATACATCACTCGAAAGAACACGTGCATGCGTAATTAGACCAACCATTATTTACCATGAAATCTTTAGTTATACACCCGTCTGCGCGGAGGCGTTCATTCGAATCTTACATGTGATACGTGACTTGAAAGGAACCCTGCGTGCGTAATTAGACCAACCATTGTTTACCATGAAATCCTAGTTATCACCCTTTCTGCGCGGAGGCGTCTCAGTTCGAATCTTACATGTAGATACGTCACTCGAAAGGAACCCGTGCATGCGAATTAGAACAACCATGTTAAAGACTCTTTAAACATGAATCTTTAGTTATACACCCGTCTGGCGGAGCGTCTCAGTTCGAATCTTACATGTAGATACATCACTTCGAAATGAACCCGTGCATGCGTATTAGACCAACCATTGTTTACCATGAAGTCTTCTGCGCTGGAGGCGTCTCAGTCGAATCTACATGTAGATACATCACTTCGAAATGAACCCGTGCATGCGTAATTAGACCAACCATATTTACCATGAAATCTTAGTTATACACCCGTCTGGCGGAGGCGTCTCAGTTCGAATCTTACATGTTATACATCCTTCGAAATGCCGTGCATCGTAATTAGACCAACCATTGTTTATAAGATTTCATGGTAATAATGGTTGGTCTAATTACGCATGCACGGTTCATTTCGAAGTGATGTATCTACATGTAAGATTCGAACTGAGACGCTCCGCGCAGACGGGTGTATAACTAAGATTTCATGGTAAACAATGGTTGGTCTAATTACGCATTTACGGGTTCCTTTCGAAGTGACGTATCTACATGTAAGATTCGAACTGAGACGCCGCCGCGCAGACGGGTGTATAACTAAGATTTCATGGTAAAATGGTTGGTCTAATTACGCATGCACGGTTCATTTCGAAGTGATGTATCTACATGTTCGAACTGAGACGCCTCCGCGCAGAAGGTGTATAACATAGGAGTTCATGGTAAACATGGTGGTCTAATTACGCACGCACGGGTTCATTTCAGTCACGTATCAACATGTAGATTCGAACTGAGACGCCTCCGCGCAGACGGGTGTATAACTAAGATTTCATGGTAAACAATGGTTGGTCTAATTACGCATGCACGGGTTCATTTCGAAGTGATGTACTACATGTAGATTCGAACTGAGACGCCTCCGCGCAGACGGGTGTATAACTAAGATTTCATGGTAAACAATGGTTGGTCTAATTACGCATGCACGGGTTCCTTTCGAAGTGACGTATCTACATGTAAGATTCGAACTGAGACGCCTCCGCGTAGAAGGGTGTATAACATAGGATTTCATGGTAAACAATGGTTGGTCTAATTACGCACGCACGGGTTCCTTTCAAGTCACGTATCAACATGTAAGATTCGAACTGAGATGCCTCCGCGCAGACGGGTGTATAACTAAAGATTTCATGGTAAATAATGGTTGGTCTAATTACGCATGCACGGGTTCATTTCGAAGTGATGTATCTACATGTAAGATTCGAACTGAGACGCCTCCGCGCAGAAGGACTTCATGGTAAACAATGGTTGGTCTAATTACGCATGCACGGGTTCATTTCGAAGTG
Source organism: Heterodera filipjevi (assembly GCA_039877585.1). Taxonomy (NCBI): domain Eukaryota; kingdom Metazoa; phylum Nematoda; class Chromadorea; order Rhabditida; family Heteroderidae; genus Heterodera; species Heterodera filipjevi. Next base: position 963 of record JBDPZO010000528.1, on the reverse strand, counting down.
ATGTATCTACATGTAAGATTCGAACTGAGACGCCTCCGCGCAGACGGGTGTATAACTAAAGATTTCATGGTAAACAATGGTTGTTCTAATTACGCATGCACGGGTTCCTTTCGAAGTGACGTATCTACATGTAAGATTCGAACTGAGACGCCTCCGCGCAGAAGGGTGTATAACATAGGATTTCATGGTAAACAATGGTTGGTCTAATTACGCACGCACGGGTTCCTTTCAAGTCACGTATCAACATGTAAGATTCGAACTGAGACGCCTCCGCGCAGACGGGTGTATAACTAAAGATTTCATGACAATGGTTGGTCTAATTACGCATGCACGGTTCATTTCGAAGTGATGTATCTACATGTAAGATTCGAACTGAGACGCCTCCGCGCAGAAGGGCTTCATGGTAACAATGGTTGGTCTAATTACGCATGCACGGGTTCATTTCGAAGTGATGTATCTACATGTAGATTCGAACTGAGACGCCTCCGCGCAGACGGGTGATACTAAAGATTTCATGGTAAACATGGTTGGTCTAATTACTGCACGGTTCCTTTCGAAGTGACGTATCTACATGTAAGATTAAAACTGAGACGCCCCCGCGCAGAAGGGTGTATAACTAAAAATTTCATGGTAAACAATGGTTTGTCTAATAACGCATGCACGGTTCATTTCGAAGTGATGTATCTACATGTAAGATTCGAACTGAGACGCCTCCGCGCAGAAGGACTTCATGGTAAACAATGGTTGGTCTAATTACGCATGCACGGGTTCCTTTCGAAGTGACGTATCTACATGTAAGATTCGAACTGAGACGCCCCCGATACGTCACTTCGAAAGAACCTGTGATTAATTCCGAGTTTTTCAAGGATGCTTATACGTATTCTTGCGAAATTCACCTTCACCGCGATCGGCCCACTGGAGCTGAGATATGAATTTTTAAATTTTTTAAAAGTGCCCCCAAAT
>JBDPZO010000527.1:0-33972 GCA_039877585.1 Heterodera filipjevi | reverse complement strand
GTAGGTGCTGAATCCAACCAGGTCCAAAAAGCACTGGTACGAATTGAGGTCTGATTAAAATTATAAAAATAGTATTGTTTTCTTCTTTTTTTTACCTCACAGTAAGAAAAAGGACATTTCTTTAAAAAAAGGACATCTAACATCCCAGATATTTGGGTCAGATTTGTTAAGAGAACTTAACACAAACAAATTAAAATTTGCTTATTAAAAGGAATAATTAAAAAAAATAATAAAATGGGCAGTAATTTTGTTATAATAAAATTAAAATGAATTTCTGCATGGCGGCATAGTACCAAATCAATTTTTCACAGGAACAGGAAGAAAACCAACTGAACCACGACTTACTCACAAAAATCAACAAAGAAATTCAAAATTTGGTGCAACTTTCCATCAAAATTTTACTAAAACATCTTCATTGAAAGTCCCATTCTTAGGGGTGTACTTTTTTTTGTTTTCAAACCGAAACCGGGAAACCGGTCCCCCCGGTTTTCGGTTAGGCCGGTTTTGCTACCCCCGGTTTTCGGTTTCGGTTTTTGGCCCAAAAAGGCCGGTTTTCGGTTTCGGTTTCGGTTCGGTTAACCGACCGTGACCAACCCTACTTGTAACCTTGTACAGGGCCCGGCAATTTAAAACAACAAGGTTGACAAGGTTACAAGGTTTTCATTTACTTTTTCAAAAGTTACGGCCAAAAAAGTGGAAAAAATTGCCATAACTTTTGAAAAACTTATCAGAATACGAAGATTATTTAATTTTGTTGTTTTTGAGAAAAGTTATGAGTTGATATAGTCGAAATTCAGTAAAATTTGCACTTTTTGTGAATCGACCAACCACGCTTCTTCCTTTTCTATCATTCCACCACCCTCATTTTATTTGTGATGACAAAAAAGGTCGTTTTCCCGCTTAACTCATTCTCCTCTCATTTTGTCTGTTCGTTTTTAGAATTTATTAGCACTTCATTCTTCACAAAAATTGACCTTGCTTTCTAATTTTTGTATCACTATTTAGCATACCATTATATTTTTGACCACGTAAACGGAAGACGAAACGAAAGAACGGAAGGGAGGAATGTCGTGAGTGTTTGACGCCGGTTTCAGTGTTGTCCAAATAAAATTGAATCTTTTGATTTTCAGCTATTTTCCCGTGCTGATCAACTTCCTCAAGTCTCTCATTGGCGCTGGTTTCCTGTCACTTCCAATGGCGTTCCGTGAAAGCGGCATTTGGGTGTTTTATCACATTTTGCTCATTGTCTCCGCCATCCTCAATTGTTACTGTATGATGCAACTCGTGGAGAATGCTCAATTCCATTCCAGACGGTGTGTTTGCCTCATTGTGTGCTGCCTTTGTGTTTTTTTAACTCCCATTTCTTTAGCCTCAACGTTCCCTACCTCAGCTATGGCAAATGGCAAAAGAAGCGTGCAAATTCAGTTTCCCGTGGGTGCGAAAGTACAAACTGTTGGCTAAGTGAGTCAGCACAAGTGATAAGACAGTGATTGCATAATGCTTTTTTCCCCAAAATTTAGGAGACTTGTCAATGCGTCCGTCCTCTTGCTCGAATTCGTCTTCTGCAGCACTTTCTATGTGTTCATCGCAAAAAGTCTTGAGCAGGTGTGGTGAATTCTTTTACATTGTAATTCGTTGTGCTTTACTTTCAGGAGTTGTGTCCCATTGGGCATGTCTCAAGACGAATTTGGATTCTGCTCCTGTTCGTTCCAATGGTCTTTCTGGTAAATTGAATTGAATCCTTCTTTATTTTTTTTACTAATTTTGTTATCTTTTGCAGACTTTCATCCGATCAAAGCGCATTTTGTCCTTCTTTAATCTATCTGGGAATGTGGTGATGTTCTTCAGTTCGTTCTATATTCTTTATGTATGATTTTTTAATAAAATTCCATTTCGAATTTAACCCCCAATTTCTTTCATCAGGTTTTGGTGGAAAATCTGCTCGCCCCCCACAATGGCAGCTTTTTTGGAATTCTCATTCCGTTCGTGCCTCGGCAACGCTGAGCCAACTTTTTTTTTCCTTTTTAAATTTTTTTTTATAACTTTCGAACTTTTATTTTTTGTTTTTTAACGTATACCAATGAAAGATGAGGTAAAAAATGACAAATGAATAAAATGAGTTGTATTATAAAGTTCAGCATTTATATAGTGAATGCAATTTAGATATTAATTATCCTTTTTATGATGCTTTTTTCACTTTATTTCAAAATTGTCACCCTCCTTCATCCTTGCCAACCATGATGTCCTCCTCCACCTCCTCCTCCATTCCAACCATGGTGTCCTCCTCCCCCTCCATTCCAACCTCCTCCATGCCAACCACCTAAAAATGAAAATTTTAAATAAATTTTTCATTTAAATTTGGTTAACATTGCCCTCCGAAAAAATAAGATATTTTTTCCTTATCTCTTAGAATTTGCAGAAAATAATTTTGCCGAAATCGGGAACACTAAATTCCAACTTTCAACAAAAAGACAATTTTTGAACACAAAAGCAGCTACCGTATCCTCCTAAATAGAGGCCCGTTGTGTTTTATTTTTCAACCCCTTTTGATGAGGTGGAACTCTTTTTTTTTAGGAAATACGTAACTTTATGCCCGTTGAAATTGAGCTTGGCCGATCTGACCTCTGCATTAACCCCAAAAACTTACGGCGTTCACGGACAATGGACGAAGCAGCAGCACCTTCTGCACCATTCACTGAGTTTTCAATTGCCCCGTGTGTTGCGGCAATAACGCCCAAAGTGATCAGAAAAAGGGCAATGAGATGACGAAGGGGGCACATATTTTGAATGGATTGATTATTTGTTGATCAAATAGGCCAATTTGATTAGCAGAAAATTGAATGAGTTTACTTATGAAATAAGTGTGTTCTTTATATGCTCCAATTCAGATCAATGCTGATCACTTACTCTTTTCGTACCCATTACTATTAATATATTTAGTGTTCATTAGTGATGCATGACACCTGCTCTGTACTCATGTTAATTAGTCCCTAATTACTAAACTTCTGATCTGATCACCAATTATTGTTGCGCAATATCATTCTCTCTTTTTTTGGTCCTGTATGGTTAATGAACGCCAGATCACTTTATTAAGAATCAACTTTTAGTTTTTTTCACCTCTCCTCGGTTTCTTTTGATCAATTTTTGATCATCCTTTTGCTTTCGTTACACAATTTGTCAAACCAATTTGCGCATCTCGCGCTCCTTTCTAAAATTAGTAATTGGTTGTGAAAATGTGACTAATTAATTAATTGTAAATGGAAATGATCTAAATGCATTCTTAGATGACGAAATATTCATCAAAAAACCCACAAAATATTATTATAGAAAGCATAAAAAACAAATTAGACTAATTTGAGTAGACTTTTTTAATTGTGTTCGCTATCTTAAACGGATTTGTGCGTCGTTCCAACTTCGTTTGTGCTCAAATTTGTCGGTAGTTGTGGTCCAAGTTGAAAAGTGAAGGAATAAATCTTGAAATTTTTTCATTTCCAGATTTCAATGACATAAGTTGAGTTGTGTGCCGTGCAATTTTGATATTAATGCTCATGGCTCGACTCGATGGACGACTCTTTCAAAATATTCGACAAAATTTTTCTTTTTTGGAAATTTTTGAAGCATTTGTTCAGCGATGACGTTCCATTGATTTTGAGAAATTTTTAAACTCGAAAATTGCAAAAGTGGTTCTTTTTTTTTGTGTCATGCTTTGTGGATAATCTGTTAACAATTTACACAAAAATTTTCAAAAATTTCCCTGGCGGCGCCTACCGGCACTGCCGACCCTTTCTTTTTCGAAATTTTAAAAACTTAATTTCTCTTTTCAAAGCAGAAATTGCTCAAAAAAATTGTTGACGGAAAGGAATACGTTTTTAATGCTTGATTTAGTTCAATAAAATAATTAAACTGTTAAACAACCTTTTCAAAAAAGATAATAAAAAATTTGAAAAAAAAATTCAAACGTAAATGATTTGCACCAGGGGTGGGGCGCGGACGAAAAAAATCCCGCGGTCGCGGATCGCGAATCGCGGTTCGAATTTGCCGCGGTCGCGATACGCGAATCGCGGATTCAAATCCCGCGGTCGCGGATCGCGAATCGCGGTTCAAATTTGCCGCGGTCACGGTCGCGAATCGCGGTTCAAATTTGCCGCGGTCGCGGTCGCGGTCGCGGATCGCGCAAAAAAAAAAGTCGATTCTTAGGGGTGTATTTTTTAAAAAAAATTTTAATGCCTATCCTTATGGTTCATTTTTCTTTTTTATTGCATTTTCTCGAGAAATTTTTCCAAAAACTTAAAATAGTGACGAAACCCTAAAATAGTGAGTTAACAATTTTAGTGATAAAAGCTGCAGAAAAAAATAGTAAAATCACTAAAAACTGCATTATAACTCTTTTTTAGGCAACCAAATTAAACAAATTTGGAATCATTCAAAAGCTCTTTATGGCTTCTATTAGTGAGCGAAAAATTAAAAAAATTCACCCACTTACAAAAAAGTTAGAAATAAAAATGTATGGAAATTTTGAATTTTTTGCAATTTTCAAGTTGTAACTTTTTTGCTTAATGCTGGATCGCTTAACAAGCGCTTAATACTATCTTCTAAACATGCAGAGGATTCGAATGAGTCTAAGTAAGTTTAATTTGGTTCGCTAAGAAAAGACGCCTTAAAGGCGTCTAGCTCGGAAACGAATCGATCCGCAATTTCTGTGGGTCTTTTCTTTACTTTTTATAAAAAAAATTCATTTCTTAGTAATTACAAAAAATTTTTGGTAGTGGATATTGGACCAGCAACCCTTGAATCGCCGATTCTGAATCGTCCGGGCACGTTCCCGTGGCCCAAACGTGGAAACCCAAACGTTCTTGGCCCGAATATTTCATTAAAGAATATCAAACAATCGTTTCAATAAATTTTCTTTATTAAAAAAATGGTCAAAAATCCCGCGGTCGCGGATGAAATTTGCCGCGTATCGCGGTCGCGGATCGCGTACCAAAAATCCCGTGGTCGCGGATCGCGAATCGCGGTTCAAATTTGCCGCGGTCGCGATACGCGAATCGCGCAAAAAAAACGCCGCGGATCGCGCGTCGCGGATCGCGGATCGCGCCCAGCCCTGATTTGCACTAGCGCCAAAATATGTATAAGGGAACAAAAAAATATTTTTAAAATTTCAATACTTCTTCGTTTGTCTTTCCCCCTACACCATATATATTTTTTGGGACAAGAATTTCGAATAACTCAGAAAACGGAACCGGGAGATTTTATGGTGGTCCGGGAATGAGGGAAAAGGGGCAAAAGACCCCGTTTTGCCTGGTACCCCGTCCCATATTTTTTGTCATAAAAAATCGGGAACGGGCCCCGGGAAATCCCCGCCTGGGCCCCGCTTCAGTCGGTCCCTATTAGTTAGTGCGTTAATTAAATCACTTAGCCGGAACAAAAAGACCCCCGATTCGCATCTGTTAAGTGCATAATTTGCTATCCACAAAGCAAATTTATTTAATAGATTAAGTTGAAAAAGGTAAAAAGAGAAAATGAGTAAGAAAATCCTTTTAGCAATTAATTATTTCATCCATTTGCCCTTTTACTGATTTCTTCCTAAGACTGTGCCGCGAATAATTTATGTCGACCCTTGGTATTTAAATGTACATTTGTGTACAAAAGAGCAGTCAAACATTGACACAACCATTTCTTGAATAAAGAAAATTTTAATAATTTTTGAATTTTTCAGAGATGCCATTTTCGACCGATTCGTCAAATAGCGATTTCTCACCAGAAGATTATGGTAAAACTGAAAAGAAATGAAAATAAAATAAATCAAAAATTTATTTCTATACATACATATAGAAAAATGTAATTACGAATATTATTTTTATTGTTTGGGTGCTTATTGGAAACTTATAATAATAAAAATAATTTTAATAATAAAACAAATTTTCAAAAAAATAAGTTTTAGAAGTGATTTACTGCAGGCGATGGTGCGTTTAATTTGGAAGAACACTTTTTGGACAATGGCAAATCATCACCACCACCATCAGTGGGTAAAATGGCCGAAAAGACAATACAGAACGGAAAAAAAGACGAAGACCTTTTAGAGGTTTGCTAAATATTAATTTATTTATTTCAGAAAATGATGATGGAGCATATTGTGATGTTGCAGGCGAAGAATGCCGGGATGGAACAGAAAAAACAGCAAAAGGAAAATGAAAAATACGGTAGCAATAATTCCTGTGCATCTGAATATCATACATAATATACTGAATATGTCGGGTTGCTCGCGCCTGATGTTGTTTGCTAATAAATAACATCGAAAGTGACCATTTGTACCCAATTTTGGCGATTTTCACTAAATTGAACCGATCAAAAACCGTTTTTTTATCCATTTCCGCACTTCAGGAGTATTTTTCCTGAGCTTTACAGGTGCCGAGAGAACGAATGGCATCAAATTTATTTGTTTTTTTTGTGGGTGATAGACTATAGTACAGCCGAATTTTCTTTAAAAATTCTTAGTCATTTTCTTAGTTTTTTTCTTTATATTACAAATCGACGACACGGTTACTTTTAATAAAGTAAGTTGGTTCTTTATTTTTCACTGATTAATCAGCAATAGCACTAATTCCTGGCACCATTTTCTTTTTTACAATTATCAAACCCTCATTTTCCAAACCCTTTCAAGCCACCTCCCCCTCCACCCTTCATAGATTCACCTCAAAAAACAATATTTTGATTTAATCCCTCACGTTTTCCAACTTTTTCTCTTTTTAATTTTTTAATGGCTTTTTTTTGATGTTCCAGTTCGGACCCTGGGGTTACAATTACGGAAATGTGCCAAATCCATGATGGCGTCGTACTCAGTCTGTCTAGAAACCAATCGGCGCTGAATTCCCGAAACGGTAACATGTGATTTCGTCAGTGGTGATTTCGTCAGTGTTAGTGAGTGATTTCGTTGTTTTTTGACTTTATGGAGTGGAAACATTTGATTAATTAATAATTAAGGATTTAATTAATTTAAAGAAAACCGTTAAATTAAAATTTTGCAATTAAAAAATAGAAACCGTCACGCTTATTCAAAAAAAATGCAACCTTTACTGTTTACTTTGTTTGTTCATTTCCCAAGACTCGTCACCCATTTGGTATTATTAACTCGAGACTTCCCTCCATTTTTCTGCACTCCTTGAATTAGTCGATGTCCTTAGTCCGGTTTTCTGTCTGACAATCGAAGCGTGGGCATGAGCAGACCAGTTATAGCGGATCCAAATATCGTTTCGAAGTAAAAATTTTAAACAACTACGCAGTCAAATTTATTTGTTGATGCTGACGGTTCAAATTACAGTTTAGGTGGAGTGACTACACAAAAACATGTAACTGTATTTATTTTAAATTGCTTGTAATATTTTGCTAGTCATATCTTTATTTTTAAAAATTCTTTCTCACTGACGAAATCACCGGGAACCCCCCCGAAACAGTGTATTCCATAGTTTGCTAGGTCGATTCACAAAAAGTGCAAATTTTACTGAATTTTCGACTAAATTTAGTCATAACTTTTCTCAGAAGCAACCAATTTAAACAATCTTAGTATAGTACGATAGACATTGAAGTGCTCTATTAGAAGTAATAAATTTAAATTTTTTCAAAAGTTACGGGCAAAAAAGTGGAAAAAATTTCCATAACTTTTGAAAAACTTAATAAAATTTTTTGAAAATTAGCAAGCTAATAGAGTAATTGAAGGACTATTCTACTATACCAAGATTGTTTAAATTGGTTGCTTCTGAGAAAAGTTACGAGTTGATATAGTCGAAAATTCAGTAAAATTTGCACTTTTTGTGAATCGACCAACCACGTTTTTTTTTACTCTAATTAAGTGACCTAAAGTTTAATTATTAAAAAAAAGCCTTATGGATAAACAAAATTGTTAAGGTCTTATGATTGTTTAACATTTTCAATTTTCTTCTTTCAGAGAGTGGCCAAATCGCATTTGAAGGTTGGACCAAAATTAGCCTCAATCGAATCATCAGAGAACCACAAAGAAACAAATGGAAACAATGGACCATCAGCAGAAGAAGAAATGAAAATATCAGGGATATCTGAAAAAAAACATACTGATAAATAATGGGATAAAATATAAATTATTATTGTAATTATCATTATTTATAAATATTTATATATATTTGTTATATTTTTTAACCCATTCGTTGTCCATTTTTGGTGATATAAAATTGTCCAGTGATCAGATGAATGCCGCATCCGACCACATCACCGGTGCCAAAATGCTCCGTTGGATTTCCTCTTTTCAATGAACCGTTAACCAAAAAAAGGCCATTATTTACAAATGCATAAGTGCCATTGCGGCGAACAATTGTTTCATCAAATATTTCATGCTGTTTTGAAGCGAATCCGATGAGAGTCAAACTGAAATGGAAAAAAAAGAAGAAGAAATATGTTCCGTTCTAATTAGAGACCGGACAGAAGGGTCGGTCGGTTTTTTTCGGTTAAAAACGTAAAAAACCGATACCGAAAAAATCTGAAATTTTTTCGTCGGTTTTTTTCGGTCAAAAACCGAACCCAAAAGTCGAAAAAAACGGAAAAAAACAGACCGATCAGATCTCTAGTTCCAATTGTTTGTGGAGGGAGAAAAACATTAGACACAAAAAAAATTCGAAAATCAGTTGACCTGAAATTTTTTTTTTCAAAAGTTGGGTAATTTTTGCTAAAAAAATGCAAATGTAAATATGTGCTAAAAAGCAAAGAATGCCATAATATGTACGATGCACTAAAAGCTAGAAGAAAAAGGCCGAAAAATTGTTCAAACAGACTATTTTTATCAAAAAAACTCTTAATTTTAGTTTCAAAAATACCTACTGCTTTTATTAATACATAAAAAAGGATTTTTTATTTAATTAATTTTATCCAATAGGCACATTTCATTAAAATTTTGAAACAAAATTGTTTTAAATTAATTTTATATTTTCATGAAATTGTCAAAATTTCAAATTTTTTGCATCGACCAAAATTTTCTTAATAGGAGAAGAATTTGGAGAGAAAAAAAACAGAAAAAAAATTGGTATGGTTAAAATTGTTTTTATTATTTGAAAGAAATTTAGTTTTCTAACATAAATTCGAATAAATTTGAAATAAAAAAGCATAGTTAAAATTTCTAAAAATTTAGTGAAATGAATTTTCAAAATTTTGATCCCGATTTTTTCGTCCTGGTAAATTTCCTTACCCACTCGTCTTTCTGACCAAAATTTCAAAATAATTTGTGTTCAGAATCGAATGCTTTGCTAAGACAGTGTGCCAAAAACCTTTTGAAAAAAGATTCAATTCTATTAAAGTTACAGTAATAAGCTAAGAATACCTTTTTCATTTCCTTTACGACTGACGGCCAAACTGTTGGCACCATTAATTTCGAGGTCACCGTGACAAGCAGTGCTATCCCAACAATTCTGTTGTTGCTGGGCCTTAAAAATATGAAAATTCCAAAGATTTTAATGCATATAAATTTTTTTTTGGTAATTTTTTGAGGAAAATTTTTTGCTTAAAACAATTATTTGCTTTTACTGCTGCGTTATTTTCTTCATTTGCCAAAAATTTGTCTTTTGACATTTTTATAAATTAAACAATGCACAAAACATTTGCTTTTTGATTAGGTTCATAAACCAATTTAAACTCACTTTTTCATATTCGATGTTCTTACACAATTGTTTCGTGTTCCTCCCTTCCATTTCCATTTTGGCAAAGTTTTCGCTCAATTCCTAAAATAATTTTTTCTAATTTTGGTAATTTCCGAATATAATAAAATAAATTTTCGAATATGTTTTGATAAGTTAAATTTTACACCGTTTCCGCCTCTTTTTACCATTTCAAAATCTGCACATGGTGATAATTCCATTGCCTGCTGCTCCATTCTTTTCAATTGCAAAATTTTGGCTTCAAAAGAAAACAATAGATCGGAGCACTTAAATTTGGATAAATTGCTTAAAAATGAATAATTTTTTTTAAAGGTTGGCCAAAGAAATGTGATGAGAAGAAAATACCTCAAAGAAAATTATTTTATACGAAATTAACTTGAAAAAATTGCGGTAACATTCGAAAATGGCCGGGAATGAGTTAAAAAACTATAATCTTTAGGTCAGAAATCATGTTTGGTCGCCGCAGCCTGTCAGGGTTTTTAAACTGAAAAGTGGCCCGGTGCGAACCGAGTCGGCCTGGATAGCAGTTTAGAGTCGGGCAGCCGACCGACCGACATTGGCTCGACTATGGCTAAAATTGCCCAACAATCCAAGGTCATTTCTCAGATGTTAGTTTTTTGTTCAATTATTTGTCGGAAAAAACAATGCAAATGTTGAGCAAATGATGTCCCAAAAATGAGAAAAGAAAATGGACAAAAACTTTTCATAATTATGTGCTTGGTCTCTTCTCTTTTTTATATTTGCTTTTGGTTATTGCGTAAAATGTTGACCTAAAAATGCTGGGAAAGATGGACAATGGGAGGGGTGGGAAAAAACGTCTCAAAGATTTGAAGTAAAAATGTATATTCCTCCATTCAAAAAATAATAGTACATAAGAAAAACTCAATTTAATTGGCCAAAATTGCAAAAAATTAAATAATTATTGTTCAAAAATTTAATGAATGATACAAATATGATACCAAAATGGAATATTTTTCTGACTTATCTAACAAAAGGCTTCCAATAGGTATACTCCAAACGTTAGCGCCATGACGATTCGTCCGGTTGACGATTCAAACCTCTGCTGAAAATTAGATTTATGTTTTTTTTTTAAATATATGTATATATATATCGTGCTGGGTCGTTTCGTAAATTCCGCCACTATGGGCGTTTCGTAAATTCCGCCAATTTGCCGATTTTCCGAACATAATTGGTCATAACTTTGCTCAAAGACAATCAAATTTAATAATCTTGGTAAGGTCCGATAGCTATTATTTAGCTCTATTAACCTTCCAAAAAATTTGAGTATGTTTTAAGAAAAATATAGCCAAAAAATATCTTTATTTTTCATTCTCACAATCCTAATTTTCGTAAAACTTACTCAAATTTTTTGAAATTTAGAAGGTTAATAGAGCTAAATAATAGCTATCGGACCATACCAAGATTATTAAATTGGTTGTTTTTGAGTAAAATCTTACAGTGATTTAATTTTTTGACCAATTATTATGTTGGATTGAAATAGCATTTGAGCATTTCCGGCGGAAAACGATCATTCGTACGTTGAAAACAATGATTTGATTATCGCTTAGCGAAGACGTTCGTCATACCCCTCCCCTCCTCTGTTTCTTAACCCCTTCCGTTCTAGCATATTTTTTATTTTTTGGTATCTAAACTTGATTAGTTTTCGAATGATACCAATTTTTCATCCCTTGGTCAAATTAAAAAAAGTTATGACGAATAACATAAATTGGCTGGGACTTAACTCTGGCGGGATGAAACAGACCTTTTTATATCAAAAAATGCAGAATAATGATTTCTTAATCCAAGCCATGGACATTGTTTTTGAAGCGATTTCCTAACATTTTCAAAAAAAAAATTCCCGGCGTCGCCTACCGGCGCCACTAAACTCCCATTCGTGTGGATTTTCTCAAAATTTATCTCCAAAATTGTTTATTTTTTATTCAATATTTGTTACGACAAGGTCGGGTTCGGTCGAGCTCTATTTCAAAAGACCGATAAGATGATTTCAAAGGACATAAGGGGGAGAATTTGTGAATTCAAAGGACACTCCAAAAATTTATCATTTGCAATAAAAAGGGTTATTTATTCCAATTTTTAGATTTTTTTACGAAAGGGAGGGGTGGAGGCCGTGCCGATAGAGGCAACCGGAAAAATGTTTAAAAATATGGTCTAATTTTTGATTTGTTAACAGATTTTGACTATAAATTGGTCAATTTTGAAAAATTTTTTGCAAAAAATGAGAATTCTTTTGGACGAAGGCCAAAATGAATATTTTTTACTTTTATTGACAAAATGCCAATTTTAAAAGACAAGACATCTTTGGAAATAAGGACAATTTCAATTTTCTAAGCGGCGAGGCCCATTTCAAAAAGGACGGTCCTTTGATTCTAAGGACGAATCCCTACCCTGAATTAATGTTTTATTTCAAAGCCGGACAGCTAAAAAACTGCTGCAGGACTCAAATAATTACAAACAGTGGATTTTGTTGAATAAAAATGCAATTTAAAGCCTTGGAAGCGTGTTAAAAAAATTTCTTATTTTTGACCCCAAAAATCTTATTTTTGACGAGCGATATTCTTATTTCGAAAATTTTAGCTGGCACCTCTGGTTTAGACCCAAAATTTTAGTCATAGTGATGCTTGGTAAATTTTCGATTAGGATAATTATAATTATTATTTTTTTACTTCGTAAAAAAATTCTATGCTATTTAATTGAATTGTTCCGTTTTTTTATTTGTTGTTCCTTTCCCAAGGTCATTCATCCATCAGCAGTAAATAAATATACCTAGTTTTTTTTTTTTGTGGTGGCGGGGGGGGGTGTTCAATTTCCGTCACAAAAACTGATCTGCAGCTGAACGAACGGATGTGCTGATCAGTCATTCTTTGTCCGATCACGCGCTGAGGCGAATAATCGCCCGGGGGGATTTCTCCATAAATCAAATTTTGTTGCGCCTTTCATGGAGAGAGTCAGTTGGTGTTGCTGCTCTGCTTCAGCAGCAGCAGATCAGCTTTTAGCGGAAAATAATAAATATTAATAAAAAAATAGGTCACCAACAGCCCAACATTTCTGTTCCAACCGGCGGCAGAGCATAAAGCAAATCGCCGTGTCTGATCACTTTCACCTTTTAGCGTGATTATCGGCATACGCCTCAGGGCACCAAATGCCATTAGATTTAATTGCCTCCGTCCGTTTGCCTTAGGCAAGCAAGTTCATCTTTTCTGGTTATTGATAATGAGAATATCAAATAGTGAAGAAAGCTTATCAGAATCAGTGCTTCAAATATGCTGCTTTCGGAGCATTTATTTGTCCCAATTTTCATGGTGAATATAAACTAAAGGAAATATTTAGACTTTTTTTTCGAGGTTTTGCCATTGTCCAATGGCATTTTTCCTGTTTTCGATTTCTCGTACTTTTTCAATTATTTTTTATTTTTGGCATTATATTTGGATCAAATGTTTACAAACAATGAGCGTCATGGCGTCTATTTGGCAAGCGTATTGTCCACCGTCTCGCTGATGGGTGTTGTTGTACTGCTCCCGATCGTGCATCAGCATTTCCAGCGAACAATGTCCATGATGCTGTCCAATGTGCAACAGTGTCAGGTGCCTTCCTGCCCCCTAAGGATCGGCGACGCACCCAAACCTTTTGAAATTTTAAAGTCCACATTTTCCCCTAAAATTCTTATATCGATCAGCAATTTTCTTTGTAATGGTTTCGTACTAATACTTTGAGTTATATAAGCTGGTCCAAATCTGACCACTGATTAGAATTTCTTTGGGGACACTGTAATTTCTCTATAATTGGAAAATATATTTGCACTTAGTATCAATCCGCGAAGATACGGCATCAATTAATTTCTCCTGATTCGCCATTGTTGGCCGACACAGCGAAACGGCAAAAGCGTAACGACGGCATGGCATATGATGAAGAAAACAAAAGCATGGGCGGCAACTTCAGAGGCTCTTGTTGCGCATGTAGCCAAGGTCTCATTTATTTGGGGAAATTCACGAAAAAATATTTCATAATTACTGTTAATTTAAACCGCCTAAGGAAGCTTTTGCGCTATCGCGGCACAATAAAAATTTCCGGGAAAAACCTAAAACAGCATAATTTAAAGCATATTTGATATTTACCGTTCAATTTATGGAAATAACGGTAAAAAGCAGTACGGTAACATAGTATATTTTAGTGAAAATCTCACTTATTTTCTTCCCTTTTTAGCTAAATTTTTGAAAATTTGTATTTATATCTTTGGGTCAAAATCTTAGCTAAAAATTTCTCATTCCCTTAGGAAATGCAAGAAATTAGATGAAAAAAATTGAAGAATTATTTATTAAAATTACACATTTAATCGAAAATTTATCTGTGATTTCGTATCGGTAAAAAAGGAAACGCAAAGCACCGGTAAATTTAACGTTAACAGGTCAATTTCAGGTTTTTGATAAGATCAGTTACAATAATTATTGCTTTTAAATTATATTTGCCTAACAATAATATTGAACTTTACAAAAATTCAAAGACTCGAATAACTTAATTAAGAATTTAACTCAAATTAATTTTTTAAAGACGCTAATTTTATATTTTTAGTTTAAAATCAATTGAGTCATGCCAAAAGAGTTGAACTTCACTTAGTTTTCGTTTGCAGGTTCGCCAGGCCTTCGAGGTCCACCTGGCCGTGATGGTTTCAACGGAAAAGATGGACGAGCTGGGACACTGGGATATCCAGGACGACCCGGCAAATACATTCCGGCACCGCCAGTCGAGCAAACATCATGCCAAATGGTCAGTTTTTCAACTTCCGATTTTTAAAAATTTTCTACTATTGTTCCCTTGAAGTGCAACCCTGGACCTCCAGGCCCACCCGGTTTGTCTGGCCCAAAAGGTCTTCGAGGGCATTCCGGCGAATCAGGAAAGGCTGGAAAGCATGGAGGTGAACAAAAATTCAAGAAAATGATTAAAAAATAATCATCTTGCAGATAACAATCACTCGGGACCACCAGGGCCACAGGGAGCCCGTGGAGAGGTTTGAATAATTAAAATTAAAATACGCTAAAATCACATTTATTTAATCAGTGAATGGTCTCAACAAATTTCTCATTCATATAAAAGTCAATTACCTGTTAATATGGGTACATTGACAAATTGTTTTGTCGCTTTTTCCTCTACTAATTGCTATAATCTGTTAATTGGCTGAAAAATCCCTATTAACGTAATCGTAGTCACTAATGCTTGTTCACTTAATCCTCTGATTGGCTATTATTTTTTTTTGTTAAGCCTGGATCACCGGGCAAAAATGGACCCGTCGGCGACAGGGGACGCATGTTGAACGGCGCGCCGCCAGGAAGGTCAGGGCAAATGGGTCCGTACGGACCACGCGGAGTGCCCGGCGCACCGGGCAAAGATGGACAGGTGTTGAAATGGCATTAAAAGATCGTTTATGAAATGTGTGCTTTATTTAGCCCGGCGGTGAGGGTTCTAGAGGATTGCGTGGACTAAATGGAGACCGTGGCGATGACGGACCCCAAGGACCACAAGGTCCCGCTGGCATGCCGGGCTTGACCGGCGAACCTAGCGGATGTGGACACTGCCAAAAAGGCATTGGGGTTGTGATTCAAAACAACCAGCGTAATCCGGCACCAGTGCCCGTGCCAATAACGGCACCAACAAATCCGACAAATAATGACCGTTCTGTCAATCCGGTGCCAAACTTTTCATTGACTGTACAACAACAACGGCAACCTGTACAGTCGCCAACAGCCTCTGGGTTTGACCTAATAAGACAAAATTATAATTTGAAACTTGAAATTTCAGACAACTTTCGGCCACGGGTGGCCCAACAGCACAGGCGTACAAAGCACAAGCGGCGTCAACGCATTTCCCTTCCGTAGATGTGCCAAATTCAGCGGTTCAATTTGGCCGACCGGCTATTCCGTTGGAGATGGCACCGCCAGGCCTAGTGCCACCTTCTACCGTAATGCCTACCGTCACTGTTAGTGGGAAATATGTTGGCTACAGTAGTCAAAATAATGTTGGCGGTGGTTATGGCGCCGCAGTGATGGCGGCCAATCAAAATGAGGAAACAAAGGAATATGTCGATGAAGTACAGCAGGCAAGTTGTCCCTATTCGGTAGGAAAATTTATTAATATAATTTACGGACTTTTATTACTAAAAGAATATATTCCGACCAAAAGAATCAAAATTTAGCAAATCATAATTACCCATCCAATTAGGGTTGCAGCCTGTGGCGGGGGATGGTCCAAGAGCTTAAAAACAAAAAACAAAAAAAAAAAATTTTTCGTGCATGAGGTCTTGTACAACCGAAAAAATTATGAATTACTAAAATATAGACGATTTAGCATTATTTTAATTATTTTTTTTACAATTAGGTTTAGGATTATGGACAAAAAACAATTACAAGTGAAGCATTACCGAGAAAGAGATGAAGATATTGTTGATTGCTGTTAACAAAATCTTGTTTATATTAAATTTAATGAACAAACAAAATAATTATTTTGGTGTTGGGTTGTTTCTTAAAACATTTATAGTATCATTCGAAATTTCGTGGGTTTCTATGAAGAAGTGCTGAAAATGGTCAAAGAAATCGACCTCCGAGAAGAAAGCGATACGTTGTGATGTCTGTTTTTGGTTGCTCTAATGATTTTACAAATACTTAAATACATGGAGCAAAAGGATGGCCTAAAAATAGGCGAAAAACAGATAGGCAAAAAATTATCTTATCGTACAAAGAAAAATGCTTTGTTTATTGAGAAAAATGCTGACCTAAAAAGAGGGACAATTAAAATGGAAATGAGCAAAGATTTTGCCGATGCTTCGGCTCCTAAGGAGTTAATTGTCAGAAGACTTTCTATCATATTTTTAAATATTTTATTTAATGTTAAATTTCCAAAGAAAAGAATCAGTAATATTTAAATGTAACCAGCTAAAAAAATGAAGGGAAAATCGAAGGCATTTGTATTTTTCTATGGGCACCGTGTTTTTAGCTTCTAAAAACAATAAAGAATTTTGAGGGAAAAATAATATGGAATATGAGCATCTTTGAGTGCCGCGCGTTTCAGTGCCAGCCCAAGTTTTTGTTCATATTTTTATACATTGATCAACTCTAAATTTTTGATACCATTCGAAAGCTATATTTTATTAGAAGTATTTGTAAGTTAGAATCTAGTAGATTAAAAATTTCTTAAAAAAGTTTTAGGATAATGTTTAAAAAGTCCGGTTTTTTGCAAAATTTAAATTGTAACTTTTTTGAGAATTGTTGAATCGCTTATTTGTTAGCTTCTGCTTATTCATAGGTTCTAAATACATAAAGCCTTTGAATGACATCAAATTTTTCGGATTTGGTTACCACAAAAAAAGTTATAGCCCAAAAATTTCGGCTGTCACTGAAACGTGCGGCACTCAAGTGTGCTGCTCCGTTTTCGGGGTTGCTGCTTGTGTTTTGCAAAAGGGGAGTATAAAAGAGGCGGATTTCAGGCAGATGCATTCATTCTTAATTTACTCTTTTTTAATTTTTTTTTTCATTTTTGGGGAAAATTGGAAAATTCGGATTGTCTCTCATTCTGCTGTTTGCCATATTGCGCGGAAGCCACGCACGACTTTTGGGGGAATGAAGGTAATAAATTGCGGAGCAGGAGAAAAAGTGGTCACTATAAAGTCGCCACGAGAATAGAACAAAGTGGGATAGAACTGCTATATGTGGGCGGCGGATGAGATAATGCTCCCAGCAAATACTTTCTGATCAATTACCACATCACTTTTATTAAGATAATTTTCTTCCTCCTGGTACTCTTTGCTTCCTTTTGTACTGCATCAACTACAGCAAATACTCTGAAATTGTTGTGCACGACAACGAAGCATTTTCAAGCAGTTCTAAAACAACCAAACCCCCTGACAAAACTCCTGCGTGGAAAACAAGATTGATCATATATGGGATGCTAACACACATTGTTTTTTGGATTTGGTTAGCTGGTAGGTTAATTTATTTTTCTCCTTTATGCAATTAAAAAAAATTGATTAAGTCGGGGCAAGCCAATTAACTAAAGATGTGAAAGACCGTGATGATGACGTGGACATCGAGAAAGGGCCCGCCAAAAAATCCTGAGTTACAACCGGATGAACTTGTGTTCGCCGATAAAAAAAAGAGCAAGAGTCAGGCGCATCTTTCATTGGGTGCATTCTTTTTCGATATATTAAGCATGAAAACACATTTTCCATTTGGTACTATGATGCCTCTACGCTAACTTGTATTTAAATAAAATCAGAAAATGCATAAAAACATACCCCCTAAAAAGGGCTTTTTCAATTTTTAAAAAGTATACCCCTAAGAATGGAAGATTCTCAAAAAAATTTGCCATTTAAAATTAAAAAAAGTTTTCTTCCAAAATTTTGCTTCTCAAAAATTTTCTCATTTTTATGCAATTCAAAATACTCAAATTTATTTCGCTTTTCTTTGTGAAAATAAATAATCTGCTTTTTTAATGACCACCAACTAATGTATCATATGCTAATAGTTTTAAAACTCATCGCTATGGCTCTGCCCAATTTAGGCTTTTTGAGCCGTTTAATCAAGGGTTTCAGATGTCCTTTTTTAAAGAATTCCTTTTTTTGGGGGGCCGGGGTCGAATCTTTTAAATCAAAAATGTCCTTTTTTAAAGAAATCTCCTTTTTTCAGCCTTCTGCTCATATTTTGTCCTTTTTTCTTACTGTGAGATAAAAAAAGGAAAAAAACAATACATTTTTTACAATTTTTGAAGCGATTTCTTAGTATTTTTTTAAAATTTTTCCCGGTGGCGCCTGTTGGCACCGCTAAACACTCAATCTTTTTCGAATTTTTTTCATATAAGGACCTAAAATTGACTATTTTTGGCGAAAATCTGTTAACAAATGGGCTGCAAATTTTCAAAATTTTCCCCCGGCGGCGCCTATCTTCACCGCCTACTCTTCTTTTAAGAAATTAAAGATTTAATGTTTCATTTAAAAGCCCGACGCCTAAAAAATGGGTTAAGAGTCTCGCCAAAATTAAACAGAATTACGATTTCACTAGTACCATTTTCTTATTTCCAGTTCAAAATTGCTCAAAATGATTATGGGTGATGAAGAATATAGTATTTGAATGCATTTACTTGCATAAATTGATCAACAATTGCTGCGCAATCATTTTTCAAAAATTTCCTTTTTTTTTGACCCGCAATTCTTTTTTTTGCTCTGCATGTCCTTTTTTTGAAAAATTTCACCTGACACCCCTAAGAATAGACTTTATCAAAACCAAAATTTGTCAAAAATAAATTTTTTTTTAAAACAAAAATTTTTACTAAAATATTGCAAAGAATTTTTTCACACTATTGTTTTACAATTTTGGACTTTTAGTCACTTTAGTAATTTTTTTTTTTTGCATTTTTTTACAACTATATAATTAACTATTTTGAGAGTTTTCGTCACTAAAAGTCGCGGCCCTCGTAATTATAAACAAAATTTCATTAAGGAATTGCGCCAATAAACTGAGCTATTGAGAAAATCAGCGAAGAATGATTTGCTAGAATTGCTGGAAGAAATATGTAAAGAAGTTGACAAGGTTTCGAACGATTTAAAGTCATTGGCGGATACAAATGGACAGAATTATATGCGCAGCAAAATTAGTACGTCAGAAAAGCAGAGTCCGTTCGCCGGGTTGAGCAATTTCATCAAAAGGCTGTTTATGCAATGCAAAAGGTTGGCATCAATCCAAAAAAGTCAAAAAAAAAAAATCATGAAAAATTTCGTCCCTTTTCATTTATGACTTGTTTAATCGCTCAGTTTCTTTATTTAGCTAACTAAGCACGTAGTCCTTTCAAATCATACAAAAATTCTTATTACCAAAAATATGGGCTGACACTGAATGATATGTACCCGGAAGCATACGTGTGCAAAAGGGGGGGGGGGGAGGGGGTCACGGAACATACGGGTTGGCAGAAGTCGAACATAAGAATTTTCAGGAAAAAAGAAAACACAAACCGGAAAAGTGCATTTCAAATGCATTTCTGCAAATTTAATAAAAATAACCAAAATTTCAAAAAAATATCGTCAATGCCGAGGCACTCTCGTATCAATGGTGCCCCGACATTTGTGGCCGCGGCATTTGCGGTCACGACATTTGCGCCTATGTCTATAATCGGTTTCAAATTGCATTGCCTTGATCCAAAATGCCCTAAAAGGACCAATAATGGAGAAAAAAGCATTTTTGGCTCTTTAGCTAATTCATTGGGGTGTTTTCATAATTAATGATTTTTTTCAAAAATCTCCAAGAACGCAATTCTCGGACAAAATTCATATATTATCCTCTAGCATTTGGGATTAAAGCACCATAAATTTGAAGACATTTTGGACACAACCGCAAATGTCGGGACACGGAACCAACACATCTTCATTGAAGGTCATTTAAAAAAATCACAGGGATCGGAGTGACGGGTAAGGAATTACAAATTTTTCCAAAATCCCCGGCAGCGCCTACCGGCACCGCCTGATCACTACTCAAATCCTCGGGAGTGAAAGTCGAATGTACGACCCTCTCTCTGACCACCCCGCCCCCTGCACACGTATGCCCGAAAGAAACAAATCGATTGTTTTCTGGCAAAATATGATCTTACAAATCCTCCTTGTTGAGATCTTTCTGACGTGTTAAGACATTTGCGGTCCAGGCATTTGCGGCTTGCTAAAAAATTTTTTTTTGTCTAAGACGAGGATGGAGAATAGAGATGCTCGAGAGTGTCGGTCTCGAGTCTCGGTGTCATTTTTCGGTCTCGGTTCTCAGGAAATTTGGGTCTCGAGCATCTCTAATGGAAAAGTTAGAATGTTGATCCGGACGGTAGTATCGAAGTGATCAGATGTCATGCTACGATTATAAAGCGACATATTTATTTTAAATGTGAAATGGCATGCTTTCTTCACTACCAGTTTTTTTTGTAGGCTATAATTGGGTATTGGATAATGATATGCGGACCGCAAATGTCCGCTTTTGGCTTGGGCCGCAAAATTACACATAATTTTAAGCCGCAAATATCCGAAAATGATCCTTAAGAACTAGTTTTTTTTTAGATGTCGGGCTTTGAAAAAAGACATTAAGTTTATAATTATAAAAAGGAAGGATCGGCGGTGCAAATAGTCGCCGTCGGGAAAATTTTTAAAAATTTAGGGTCTTTTACTAACAAATCTTGACAAAAAGTACCAATTTTTCAGGGTTTCTTCGATAAATTTTGAGAAACCCTGTGGTGTGTTGTTGGTGCCGATAGGCGCCACCGGGAGAAATTTTGTAAATTTATGGCTAATTTGTTACAGATTGCCTCCAAAAATGGTCAGTTTTTTGGCATTATTTTGAAAATTTTCAGAGATTGAGTGCCTGAAGAATCTTTACTGCGGCGCTGACATTGCGTCGCGGGACCCAATAAAATTTGCAGAATGAACCAAACTTATTCTTGGTGTCATATAAAGCCCTAAATAGGCTTTGTTTTATAGCAAAAAATGAAAAGAATTGCTTGAGTTTTCAAACTTAAGCAATTCTTTTGGGTTTTGCTATAAAATAGAGCATATTTAGGGCTTTATAATGACACCAAGAATAATAAGTTTGGTTCATTCTGCAAATTTTATTGGGTCCCGCGACGCAATGTCAGCGCCGCAAATGTCCGCCAATTTCCGGTGGTGCCGACAGGAAAAATAATGAAGATAATAAAAATTGCTCGAAAAAACCTAAGCCTAAGCTTGCTTAGGTCTAGACTTAGGGGCCCCTAGTTAACAGATTATTCCTAAGACTATAACTAAGCTAGATCAATTCAAAACTATTTTCTTCATTTGTTTGTTTCTTTCAAGTCTTCAAACCGATTTATCTGAAATGGGAAAAAAACTTTTTGGTTTTAAATTCAGGGATTATTTGGATGGAGATTCCCGAATATTGCGATGGATAAATTAGTTTTTTGTTTTGTTATTTAATGAATTAAGAACCAAGAGAATTTTATATTTCATTTTAATAATTTAAACGTAAAGAAGAAAATAATTATACTCACGATACATGAGCTGCTTTTGCAGCTCTTTAAAATCACTTGCGCAGGTATCTGCATTAAAACGCTTATTTAAAATTTGCTCTGCTGCTGCTGCTTCACCTTTATAAGGGATATTAAAAAAATGAGAATAATAAAGAACCACCCAAGCTGGTCTCCAAGTAGGCTTCCGCAAACTCTTACATCAAATAAATTTTTTGATACTTTATTTACCGATATGCATTCACTACCATGCTTATTTAGATGGTTGGCCATTATATGACCTGATTCATGGCGAGCAAAGGCTTTTGCCGCCAAACATTTTGCAATGTAACATGTTTGATTGGTTTTCTCACAATAAATTTCTCCCGTTGAGTTCAAAAAACGTAATCCAACACTATAATTTTAACACATCTTGTTTCGTTAGCTTCTTAAAAAAACATTTTAAGGGAATAATTTTTAAAAATATGCACCACTAAAACCAAGACTATTTAAATTTATTAATTAAAACATAGTTTGATTTGCCTACCTGTCACAAAGGCCAAAACTGGAAAAAAGGAAAAAATCGTTTCGTGAATAGTAAAACTATTTAAAAACAGTCTAATCCAAAAAAAGGAAAGTTGTTCGTTTTTGTTTTGACTCTCCATTATCGGCTTAGGAATACAATTTTTTATTTTTTAATGTTGTTTCCGGTTTTTTGAATGATTAAATCCAATAGAGCCGATATGCAAACAATCGAGAAAAATATAGAATAAAATTAGCTCTAAAACTATTATTCCTTACCTTTAGATGGTATAGAAAGGGGGAATTTTCACCCTTTTTTCCAATTTTGCATGAGAATTTCCATGGGAGTGGTCGGTTTAAAACTTTGTTGATAACTTTAAGTTGACGTCACACTCTGGGTAGTCTTTTTGATGCAATTTTTATGCTCAAAATGACAATAAGTACGTGCCAGAAGTATCAAAATTTATCTAATAGGTTCCAACTAAATTTCTTTTTTTTTTTAATTTTGTATGTGACCGACCGTTCCATTTACGCTTTTTTTTATCTGGCGCCAAGTTTCCATTTCTAAGGGAGACAAGTTAGCTGTGCCAAGATGGAACGTGCTAAGTTGACCCGAGCCAAGGGTAGCGCCAAGTTGGGTGGTTCCCTATCCGCGGAAGGGGGCGAGGGGGAGTTCGCGAAAAATTTACGCGGGGCAATGTTTTAAAAAAATAATTAATCAGCAAATTTTTACGCATTTCCCCTGGAAAAATGGCTATTGAATCTTTCTCCACTAGAGTAATGATTCCGACCCTTGGTCCGGCCCACGACACAAATCGGAAATTAAAACCCCGAAATGTGATACAATATGGAACATGCCAGTAGTAATTTTAAATATTTTTAATAAAAATTTTATTTCTATTTTATAAATAAAACTCCTTTGTTATTTGTCTTATTAGCGGAATAAATTCGCTTTTTGCCATGCCCCTTACCTGCATTACATTCTGCAATGTAACAAGTTTGATGGGTTTTCTCACAATAAATTTCTTCCGTTGAGTTCAAAAAAACATAATCCAACACTATAATTTTAACACATCTTGTTTCGTTAGCTTCTTAAAAAACCATTTTATTAGAAGAAAATATATAAAAATTACCTAATTGGGTTTTGAAGATGAAACAAAAAAAAAAGCAAAGCAATTATATGGCCTGACTCATGGTGAGCGACCCTGGCTTTCGTGGCCTCCTGCTTATTTATTGTTTTAAATTTGTTTTTAAGTAATATCTCTTAGGCGAAAAATTGATCCGCGGCAAAGAAATTGTTCTCACTCTGCTGATCTACCCATTTCTGCTGCAATTTAGTTGTTGGTATTCCCAGCGAGCGAAATTAGTGAACCAGGTCTCTCGATAAAAGTTTCTAAAGACTTATTTGGTTGAATTTCAGTAACCGATTTTGCACAAAAATGGTCAATTTGTGGATTTGAGAGATCCTAACCTAAGGAGAATATGTCAGACAGGCGCAACCGGGTATTTTTTTTTTTGCAAATTAGGTCCACTTTTACACAAATGACATAAAAAAATGCAAATTTGTGAATTATGAAAAGGTGGGTGCCGACACATGCGTTTTGTAAAAGGTATGCATTGTGGGGAGAGGGATCGATAATGCCGAATGCGCTACCGTAAAAAATTTTGTAATCTGGTTCTAATTTGCAAAAGGTTTGTAGCCTAAAAAGGCCATTTTGGGGAATAAATATTTTCATACCTTTAATTGCATATCAGAATAAAATATAGTTATGTTCCGTGCTGGGGCGTTTCTTAAATCCGCCATTTTTACTGATTTTCCGGCAAAATTTCGTCATAACTTTTCTCAGACGCAACCAAATAAAGCAATCTTTTATGACAGATTTTTGCCGGAAAATCAGTTAAAATGGCGGATTTAAGAAATGCCCATTGTGGCGGAATTTAAGAAAGACCTAGCACCGTTATGTTCGCAGGAATTTGCTTCGTCCTGAAAAATTTGTCCGACAAAAGCAGTACGACTTTTGCGGCGCTGACATTTGCGGCTAAAAATGTTAAGTTTTCGGGCATTTGCGGTCCGACGTTTGCGGCCTAAAGATTATTAAACAATCAATTTTTCAATTCAATTGTATTTTTCCACATGCTTTTCTCATTCACAAACGCCAAACATATGACAAGGCCAATTGCCTAATTGTCAGAGAATCAAAAATTCCCGAAATCAAAACTACAATAATCCAAACCAATATTTGAGTGAACATTTTATAAAATAAATGCACCTCTGCTTTAATTTTTTTTAGACTAACCATTCAATGAAAGTTGAAGAAGAATATCATCAGAACAGAATTCACTTCAGATGATCCAACAAGGGGTTTGAGTGAAATTGAATTGAGAATGTCATGGTTAATATAAGAAAGAACCCGAAAAAGGTGTTAAAAATGCGGCTCATCCCAAGCCAGCAGAAAAAAAAAAAGAAGATATTTTTCTTAAAATGACAGCCTTACATCATCTCCGAAAAGCAATCAATCTTAAATGCACAAAAAGGATGAGAAAAATGAAAGGACGGGACCGCGCTGTATGATTTCACATTAAATATTCACTTTTTATGGCGCGGAGGTGATGACCATTATGGGGGGGGGGAAGGATTGCTGAAAAGTAAAATATTCCTTTCGGTTACAAATGATGAACTAAAAATAAACATTGCCCAAATACAACTGGCCAAATGGAAGTGATGCCACGATTGTGAAATGATTTTTATAATTAGGAAATTGTAAATGGCTGTTTCCTTTATACGATTTGATAAAATTGACTCATTGTCAGAGCTCAACAATGTAACAATTCAACATATGTAACAACCACCCACTTAGTATACCCCTTCCCTTATGCATTTTCCATCGCCCCGGGGCATGCGAATCGATGGAAACACTCCCTCAATTATGAAAAGAATTTTTTTTTTTGGAAATTAATTTAAAAAGAAAAAAACCTTTTTATAATTTAGAAGCCGTTTCTAATTTTTAACAAAAAGATTAAAAATAATTGGATCAATTTATTAAAAAATTTTGAAAATTTTTTATTTGTGAGATACGTACGAACACTATACTAATTGAATGTTTTCTCCAACATTGCTTTTTCTTCTTCAATTAAAGTTAATCGGCTGTCACCACACCATTGGAGTTTATTGCCAGCCGTCCATCATTTCGCCACCCAAATTTTGACAATGTTTCCATTTTCCCTTGTGGCTCAAATTTCGTCCATTCCCTTAAATGCTTTCTTTCTGCTGTTTTTCAATTCAACCAACAATTTCGCATTTCCGTCGTATTTGTCACCCAATTTTCTTCCCTAAAAATCTCTTGTTTTTGTTTTCGTTTTTCTTCAATGATATTATCTTTTACATTGTTATTTTTAAAAACATATAATTTAAAAATATTAAAAGACAATTAAATTGTAAATGAAATTATTATTTTATTTTTTTAAATCATAATTTAATAATTCGAGACTAAACTGTTTTTTAAATTTTTACTTTTTTTCAGAAAAGACAGTTCCAATATAAATTTCTTAAACTTTTCTTTTGGTGATTCGCCTTTTCAAAGTTGCAGTTTTTTTAAGTCTCTTTTTTGGCTTAAATTTTCGCCTCCCAATAATTTTTTCTCTTTTTGACAAAAAATTTTGTATTTTAGCATGCTTTTCCTCATGCATTGTGCATAATTTTTCTGCGTAACTATGGCATCATTTTACATACTCTATTATGCCGTCTTTTTCATCTGCTGCTTTTCCCCTTTGTTTCCTTTCGCCATGGCACCCGTGCCGCACTGAATTATTGATTGTCACCCCAGGGGGCTTTCTTCCTCCTGCTGGTTGAGGAAAATAATGCTCTTCACAGCTTTGCCCCTCTCTCAAGCTCCGTCTGCGACCATCCGAAATTTGGGGTGGGACCATCCCAGCCAAAGTGCCGAATGTTGGCACAAGAAAAAATCTCAAACACTCTCGAAGTCAATTTGCGCAAAAACCCTTGACGACGTAATGCCAATTAAATTTGAATTTTTAAAATAAATTATTTGGCAAAATGCCCGACAATGAGGAACGCAGTGAACTGGTTGAAATGCGTGGCACTGCAAATCGCTTGTCCGATACGCTAGACTCCCTCCTAAGGCGTATTGAACAGCTTGAACATGAGCGTGTTGGCAATGATGGTGCACGGTCACCGAAAGGAGTGCCCGAGGCAAAGACACAATGCCAAAATTGAAATTTAAAAGTATTATTTTTAAAACAAACTTTAGAAGGACAGTACTGGAGAGACACGTCGGGAATATATCAGCTGGGATTCCATAAATGGACAGCGCAAATTAGTCACTGTGTTGGAACGAGTGCTGCCCCGTGGCAATGTCCCATTGCGGTAAAATTTTCTTTTTTTTTAATTTAAAAAAATTGTCGGTCTTCAGGGTTCAGTCGCCAACAATGCTCTCGAATGGTGGTGGCTTATCGCCCGCTTCGCCGGCGGAAAACGGTTTCACTGCTGGGTACAATCGGCATTGTTGGCAAGTGCTTACGAGTCGCGCATTGTGGAATTGCCTCGGCCTGAACTGCTTGAACAGCTTGAACTGGAGCAAATTTGTGGTCCGAGACCAAGAATGAAAAAAAAAATTATTTATGTTTCTAAACAAGTACCGTAATTAATTATTACGGAAAAGAAAAATTAGCATAAGGGGCGGGGGGGGGGATAATTCATTGGGACTGGGTTGTGGGCTTAAGGCTTAATGTATATTAAGTTCAATTCGAGGGGGCCTAGCATGACGTCGATTTTCTTTTTTGTGCCTTAATCAGGATACTCATTAGGCCAAGGGAATTGTTCGGTAAAAATTTGTGTAATTTTTGGTCAACTCGTTGTGGTTGGCATAACGCCAGAGGCCACAAAGCTGGGTATTCGGCCCGGTGACACACTGCTCGAACTTGACGGTCGTCCGCTTCAACATGTGAAACAGTTGCATGCCTTGCGAGGGCCAGGACATCAACTAAAGCTGGTCTTGTCCGACTTATACAGTGCGCCAATGGTAGAAAAAATTTAAAGTTTTAAAAAGATAATAAATTTTCAGGAATTTTGTAAAGTATTGGACGACTACAAAGCAAGCATGGCTGATCAGCAACACCAATTGCCCTATTTGTCATTTTCTCTTCAGCGAGGCGACATTCTCCAAGTGCTCAGTCGAGGTCCTCACTATTTTCAGGTGAATGAGCAAAATTAAATTATATTTTAAATACTTTACTGTTATTATAATTTATGTATAATTTGTCATTTTAAAAATTTGATGAGTCGTACTTTTTGCACTTTAAAGTATCACAATCCTTGTAAAAACCTACCCCCTGCAAGCATCTTATTTATAAAACAAAAATTTGCAATACTAAAATACTTGTGTTTCCAGGCCCGTAAAGTGAATGATCTGTCCACGGCCGGCTTTGTGCCAGCCTCGTTGGTCAGTGTCCGTCCGGTTGCCATGCTTAGCCCATTCGGACGCCGTTGCATTGTCATGTTGGGTGCCAACGGAGTCGGACGACGGACACTTAAGCGTATGCTCATCGAGCAGCGAAGGCATTTGCTGGCCGGGGTAGTGCCAGGTAAACACCAAGTCAAAAGGCACACTTACCCATTTTTTGTTGTTGTTTTTGTATCTGTTTGGTTTTGGTTTGGTTTTAAAAAAAACCAACTCTTAGCAAATGAACGGTTTTTTCCTGTTCAGATTTGATTAAAGCTATTTTATTTCAATCAAGTTGAATTTAAGTTTGATAATTGATTTATTATTTGGGTTCAATTTCAGTCTGATTTATTTATAAAAAGTTATTTTTACTATTTGAGGACGGGTTCTCATTATCAGACCGGGGCTGGATTGCCCTATTTTTCTTGTCGTATTTGGGATCCTTCAAAGAATTTAAATTTAAATAATTATTTTTTCCAATTTTCTTTCCTTTATTTTTGTATTCGTGACCAGACCAAGATCTGGATTGATCAACTTCCTTAAAAGTTTTATTCGCTTTTTCTTAATTTTTTGATTTGGCCTAAATCTCAGTTTAATTAGTCAAAACAATTTTTCTAAAATTTTTTGATGCTTAGCCAGTCAAATTTGTCAACGAACTACTTAGTTTGAGATTTGTTGGGCCTCCAATTATTGCCTTAAACAGTTTTTAATTTTAAGTGACTTCTCGTGCACCAAAAGCTGGGGAACAACAGGGACGCGAATACAAATTCGAGCGCAAAGAAGACATTCTGCAACTCATTCGAGATCGCCAAATGATTGAATGGGGCGAATATAATGGTTATTAAAATAATTTAAAAAAAAAATTAGCTTTCACAAATACGATTGAGGTGCCGTATATGGGACCACGGCAGATTCTGTTCGTCAGGTGGTCCGTTCGGGGCGAGTTTGCGTGTTGGACTGCTCAGTGCGTGCATTGGAATCACTTTACAATTCCGAGTTGGTGCTTAATTGTTTCATTGGTTCAGCTCTGTACCAAGGAACCCAAAGTATTCTTGATGTTTATAAAGGTCCTTGTTTCGAAGAATGTCGTTGGACATTTTAGGGGTTTGGAAAATTTTTTTGACATGGTGACACTTGTTACAAGCACTTTTTTCGATCATCAATGATCAGGGACTTTGTAGTACAGTGGTATAGTGGCTACCCCAGTTTTGGTGCAGGCGTGGGTTCAATTCCCACCCGAGGTTCAACATCAGCTCATTTATTTATATTTGGGTTGTTCTAGTCAATTAATGAACAGATTTATGCCGTTTGTTGTGCTGGTTGCCGCACCGCCCTTTGAAGAATTGGTCCAACTGAGTCGGCTTCACGGAAAGCCACGCGAGGAGACTGAACTGCGCCGAATCTGCGACCAATCTGACCAATTGTTCCACAGTGAACATGCCAAATGCTTTGACCTGGTTTTGGTCAACCGTAACCGGGACATTTCCTTACGGAGGTATGATCGAATGATTGTCTTATTTTAGGAATTTTTGCCATTTTCTTGCCAAAAAATTCAAATTTTTAAGATTATGGGACTAACCGATTTTCATCATATTTTTATAAATTGGAGACAAAAGAATGCAATTATTTGTGACTCAGGTTGCTGGACGCGTTGGAGGCGCTGAAGACGGAGCCGCAATGGGTGCCGTTGGAATGGCTGCAGGGAAATGTCAAAGTGAAGGCAAAAAGCTAATTAATTCTTTAATTTTCGATACTGCTTTTCATTCCCTGATCAAACAGCTCTTCATATAATTGATATTGTAAACTAAAAATTTTTCCCTGTTAAATTTTTTGGCCATTTATGCGGCGCACGAAAAAAACCTCGAATTGTAGGACCAAATGATTATGATAAAAAGTGTGCTTAAGAAAAACATTTTATTCTAAATTAAAAACCACTAAAATAAAATCGCTCTTTTTAATTAGAAATAAATTATTTTTTGGGGTTATGGAGAATAATTGAAAAAATTTTACAAAATGATAAATCGCTCTTTAATAATTAGAAAAATTTCGGCAGAATCAAAAATTTCCTAAAAACTCCCCATTAAATTACGACAATGCGATTAAGTTGAAACCTAATTTTACAAGATACGAATAAAAAGCATTTCAAATGTTAAAAAAATAATAGAAGAATTAAAATTATTAAATATTTAATTCATATAAAATATCTCTTAGAAGGAAAAAACATTTCAACTTTTCCTTTATTTATCCTTTTAAAACAAATATTATAGCTAGAGCAACCGTTTTGAGGCAAATTCCTTTTTTTCTGCGCTCTAATTCCGGTATATTAAGCATAAATAATGCATTTTCCACTTGGTTTGAGGCATCTAAGTTGACTTTTATTATGCCTTTTTTTTTTACTTTTTCGGGATTTTCGTGCCTTAAATGCCTTTTTGGTATTTTTGTTTTTTCATGCCTTTTTTGGCGTTTTTGGGTGAATTTTTTGAAATTTGAAGAAATCTTAAGAAAAAGGCAAAAAAATAAAAATAGACGCCTAAAATGACCTTTCAAATTTTGTAAACTAAAACCCTCTAAGAATGCAAAAATTTTCAAAAAGTTGCCCTTAAAATTTTATTTTTTTATCCAAAATTTTGGTTCTCAATAAATTTTTTTTTGATTAATTTTTAAAATATTAAATTTATTTTGTTTGTCTTCGGTGATATGGAAAAGAATGTTTTTGTTTATGAGACTGACTAAAAAATTGCTTCAAAATTTTTTGGCTTTAAAACGGCAAGAAAAAATGTATGTTAAATTGTATAAACAAATTTTCAAAAATTTTCAAATTTTCCCGTTCTATTGACGCCATTGGTCCCGACTCTTTAAATTTTTAAAAATTTAAAAACAAGAATTTTGGTTTTCTGGAAAAAGTTTGGCATCAGAATTTTGCTTTGATTTTTAAAATTAAAGATAGGTTGAATCCCTAAAAACCAAATGCTATAAAAAAAGACTGCTTAGACATTCTTACAAATGTATTTTTAATAATAACATGGATCAACCACCTAAAGCAAAATTTTCTAACGTACTTAAAGTCAACTTTATATTTTTAATTGTTCCCGGTGGCATCTTTTGAAAAAACTTTGAAAAATTTTGTATGGGCTGCCGAAAGCTAAAAGTAAAGAAATAATTCAATTGTTTTTATACCTTTTTGGAGTTTATTTGGATAAGAAAATTGAGAGAAACAATTAAAAATTAAAAAAAAAGTGTACAAAAGTTGGAGCTGAAATTAGTCAAACCCGAAGATTTTCCATATAAATAATTGCGTTTTGAAAGCCCTAGAATCAAAATTTATATTTATCAAATAATTTTTAGTCGCTAGAAGTGCAATGTTGTTCAGCCTTTGGTACTTGATGTAGGCTTGCTGTTAAAGTCCAAATAAAGACTCTAGTAAAAATTGCTGCATCCTCTCCCCTCCTTCCTATGTTTGTCTATTTGTATTTAATATTGGGTATTAATCATCATACTCAAAATAGGCAATGTATGGAAAATATGGAAATAAAATGCATCCTAGAAGCTTCAACCCAGCTAGATACTAAAATATAGAAATCCGCTCCCTAAGCATAATTTTTTGGAAATCATTAGTTTGCTTTGTTACTCAAGGCTTTCTTTTATTATAATTAATTAATTTAAGCATTAAGTGGTAAGTCGGCTTGGGTCCGATTTTTTCAAAATTTTTCCAAATTTAGTTTGCTAGAATTTTCGGATGATATAATTTTTGTTACGAATTGAATTCATTCTTTCTTCGAGAGTTTTAGAAATAATGTCCATTTATACAAACATTCGAATTCTTTTTTTAAAGCACTAATGCTATTTGGTATGGTTTATCAAGCCTTAATTGTTTTTTGGGTTGGTTAACATTAAATTTGAACAGGGTTTTTGGACGGTGCTAGGTCGTTTCTTAAAAACCGCCACTATGGGCGTTTCTTAAATCCGCCATTTTTGCTGAATTTTCGACTAAATCAAGCCATAACTTTCTCAAAAGCAACCAAATTAAATAATCTTAGTATTCTAAGATAGCCCTTATATTGCTCTATAAGCCTACTAAATTTTAAAAATTTTTATTAAGTTTTAAAAAATTGGAATTAAAAAATTGGAAAAATTGCCATAACTTTTGAAAAAGTTAACGAAATTTTTCAATTTGTATATGTGATAAAGCCAACCAAGAGCTATCTTACCTTACCAAGATTGTTTAATTTGGTTGGGTCTGAGAAAAGTTATGACTTGATTTAGTCGAAATTCAGTAAAAATGGCGGATTTAAGAAACGCCCATAGTGGCGGTTTTTAAGAACGTCCCAGCACGGTTTGGACATAGACGCAAATGTCCGAGGCCCAAAAGTCTCAGGCGCAAATGTATGGACACTTTTGGAGCACCGGCTTCGCCTTTTTCTTCGTCACTTCTAGCATTGGCAGACAAACTCTCTTTTTCTTTGGCAATCCAACATAGGCATAATCTTCCGCTTTTTCTTGTTTTTTTCGGCATTTCCAACAATGGCACTTCAGCCCCCTCTTTCTTTGGCATTTCCAACATGGCAATCAACCCCTTCTTTCTTCAGCATTTTCAAACATAGCACTCATCCCTTGGCATTTTCAGCATTGAACACTTCAGCCCCCTTCTTTCTTAGGCATTTTCCAGCATTGGCACAACAACCCTCCATTTTCTTTGACATTTTCAAGCATTAGTACTACAATAACATTATTAAATAGCATTAAAATTATTATTATCCTTTTTGCGTCGTCCGTCCCACACTGCCCACATCCGTTGTATGATGGGATGAACGACGACGGATTGGCGCGTGGGTGGACGACGGTTGGCGGTGATGGGTGGCCCTGTTGCTGGTTGAGGAGAGAGAGGAAGATGGTTTGGTGGTGTCGGGGCCCGATTCGTCCGTTTATGCTTCGCCTCTCCGCCGATGGGTGGGCCGATGGTTTGATGATGATGACAGATGCTGATGAGTGTTTTGGTTGGGTGGCCTTGGTCGGTCGGTTTATTGCTTCGATGCTTTTCCTACCCGCCAATGGGTTGGTGTTTGGTTTGAATAATTAGTCAATTTTTTCGTAACTAAAATAAGGAATCAGTTAAGCCCTGAAACATTTTGGAACGCGAATATTTAGACAAAGGACATTGATAAACTTCGGGGCTTGAAAAAACAGTATTCGGTGGCTTCAACTTTCAAAAATCCGGCAAGGCCTAATTAAGAAAACCTAATCCAATATCAAAGACCAAAAGATGAAAGTAGTCATTTGAAGTAAAAAGACATTTTTAATATCGGGACCTTGATTCGGTACTTTATTTCAGTTGATTTTACGGGAGGAACAAAAAACTACCAGCTTTTTCAGTATTCTCTCGTTCCGTATAGTTTATAAAATCGAAAACGGAAGTTCCGACCAAACCACAGTTCTTGTCCTATGCTATGAATAATTTAGTTGGTTTTACCTGTAATGTACGCAAAATGTACCGACCCAAGCTCTTTTTCTTTAATGGCCATCGCTTGGTTTTCGTCGCTTGACGAAGCCCCGCTCGGCGGAAACAAAACAGGACCTCGGACACGTACCTCGAGCATGGATTAGGTAATTCACATTACGCGTTGTTAAATTTTAAATATCGGACTTTTTCTAATTTTTTTTTTATTAGTAGTTAAAGTTTTTTTTTTAATTGTTTAAATTACATATTTATTTTTTATTTGGTTAGCCTTTTGTTCACCCTTATAGGTATGATTAAAATTCAAAAAATTAGCAAAAAAATAGCAGACAACTATTGGCCAACCGCATTTTGGAAATAATCTATTTTTTAAATTAATTGGTGCGCAGATACAAAACGTGCTAGATCATTTGTTAAATTCGGCCACTATTGGCGTTTGTTATATCCGCCATCCCCCTTCCCCCTAGATTTTTTTTTAAGATTACGAATGTTATAAAGAATTAAGAAAAAAACATAAATATCTAAAAAATAATAAAATCTCCAAAATTTCTAGCGAGGTCTTTTTTGTAATTCGATCTTTTGAACGCGAAATTTATTTTTTCTTAACCAGATTTAAAAAAAAATCGAAATAACCATGTTGGGCTAAATTTGGGATTTCAGGGTTTCGAATTTTACGAATTCAAAAAAATAGACCCTTGTAATTCGCTTTCTATTTTCAATCAGACCCAAACATTCCAATTTTCACTCGGTGGCGCCTATCGGCATCATTGACGATAAATTATACTTATCTAAATAAAATTTATACTTTCTCAATATTTTAATAATAGTTTTAAAAATAAAAAAAGTTTGGTCCTTTTGT
>JBDPZO010000524.1:0-13065 GCA_039877585.1 Heterodera filipjevi | reverse complement strand
ATCTTGCTATATTGTTTAGCCAATGGAAAACGTTTAGACTTGTATTTGTGTAATTGATTTTATATAGAATAATGCTAATGTTGGAGCCTTGCAAGCTCATAATAAAATATTTGAAATTATAATAAACTAATAATTGTTATTTAATTAAATGTGAAATGCTCAATTCTTATTTTATTTCTTAAAACAAATATCATTTTCATTAAAAAATTAATTAAATAAAAGAATTAATAAATTAAAAGTATTTATTCTGCTTAGTAAAGAATTTATTTTGCTTTGTTTGCTTGATTGCTGTGGCTTGTGTGTCTACGGTAGGGCCGAAACACACATTAGTTAATTAGTTTTAATTATTTAACAAAAGAGAGACACCGTACTGATGAGGCCCGCTCTCTTTTGTTAAATACAAGGCGGATTTCGCGAAACGCCCATTATGGCGGTTTCGCAAAACGCCCATATTGGCGGATTTCGCGAAACGCCCATTTTGGCGGTTTTCGCGAAACGCCCCTTTGATGACGTCATTATTTTGGCGGGTTTCGCGAGATGACCTGGCACCAATCGCTCCTCATATAGTGTCATTTTCAGTTTCCACTCATTGTTGTTAATGTCTTCGTTTCCGTTGTTCTTCCCTCGTCTGCTGTTGTTGCTGATCCTTCTTGGACTGTCGCTTTGTCCTTCTGCTGTTGCTGATGAGTCGGGAATGGTCATTGGTGGGTCATTTGTTGTCTCGGAAGAGAGTGGCAAAATGGGCGAGGCAAGGGGGTGGAAGCAAAAAAAGAAAGAGAGAGAGAGAGAGAACAAAAATTGATTTGAGTGTGATTTAAGTAAGGCAATTGCAGTGAGCGAAGGGGCAAACGGGGTGACATTCAAGGTTCAAATTAAATTTGCATCAATATTAAATATAAAACCTTTTAAGACATAGAATTAAATATAAAAGGCGCAATAAGTTAATCAATTATTCCATTATCATGTCCTATTCCGACTAGAATTTGTACGATTTGAAATGAAATTTCTAAATCTGAGTTTTAAGAATATCAAGTTTAAAAAATTAAACATTTCATTAAAAAAAGTATGCAAATTTTTTCATATGTATTAAATAATTATGATCAAAAAAAATGGGAACAAAAAATAATTTTTATACAGCATTTCAAATTTAAATTAGGGGAAAATAAAATATGAAACGCACAAATAAAATAACAAATCACACAGCTGGAGCGCGCGAAAATTATAAATAAATAAAAATATAGATATATAGATGTTTAAATTTAGATGTTAATTGGAATGAAGCAAAAGTTATCTAATTGAAATTCATAAATAAAAATTGAAAAAAATATCCTATCCCCTAATATAATAAGTGAGAGGAAGCTCCGCCCTTTTTTTGCTCATGTTAAATTGGGGAAAGTTTTTTTAATTTTTGGCGACATGTTCTGTGGTAAAAAAAAAGAAAAAAGAAAAATACTACTATGAAAAGAAAGAGAGAAATAATAATGCAAGAAAATTGGAAGGAAAACAAATGTAACGAATTGGTCGTTAAACTTCGCATCAGAATATTTCAAAATATTTTTTTTGGAGGGGAGTTTGTATTTTTTGTTGACTAGCCCAACGCGCGCCTTCGGCGCGCTTTGGGGCTTTCTTCCCTCTCCCCTCTTTCCTACACTCCCTTTCCATCTCTTTCCTCCCCTCTCCCCTTCCCTCCCTTTCACTCTCTTAACTCCCCTCTCACCAACCCTCATTTTCCCTCTCTTTCCTCCTTTCTCCCCTACCCTCTCTTTCCTCTCCTCTCCCCAATCCTCATTTTCTATCTTTTCTCTTTCCTCCCCTCTCCCCTAACCTCCCTTACCCTCTCTTTTCTCCCCTCTTCCCTTCCATCCCTTTCTCTCTCTTTCATCCCCTCTCCCCTTTCATCCCTTTCCCTCTCTTTCCTCCCCTCTCCTTTCCCTCTCTTTCCTCCCTTCTCCCCTCCATATCTTTCCCTCTCTTTCCTCCCCTTTAAAAAATTAAACATTTCATTAAAAAAAGTATGCAAATTTTTTCATATGTATTAAATAATTATGATCAAAAAAAATGGGAACAAAAAATAATTTTTATACAGCATTTCAAATTTAAATTAGGGGAAAATAAAATATGAAACGCGCAAATAAAATAACAAATCACACAGCTGGAGCGCGCGAAAATTATAAATAAATAAAAATATAGATATATAGATGTTTAAATTTAGATGTTAATTGGAATGAAGCAAAATTTAACTAATAAACATTCATAAACAAGAGTTGGAAAAAATATTTATGTATTAATTATTTATAAAAATAACTTCACTCTCAATTTTTCAATTTTCTCGGTTTTCAATCTTTTAACGCGATTTTTGCTGTTTACATCACATAAATAAAATTTGTAAGAACATATTTAAACACCCAAACATCAATATAAATGGCCCAACTGCACTTAAAATTTATCAAAATTACACCCGTATTTTGAGGTTCTTATTGTTCTATTTTCATGGCAAGAACGATTCTTTCCTGACCTGAAAACAGCAAATACAATTTGAAAGTTCGTTTTACGATCCGAATGAAAAATTATTTGAACTTCAGTATTGAATAAATGTATATGGCAAAATAGTGGCAAAAATTTTAAAACAGAGGCAAAGTTGTGACGAGACCCTAAAATAAAGGCAAATGCAACTAAATAGTGGTAAAAAGGTGGTGCTGAGACATTATATAAAAACCATCAAATCATATTGTTACTTGTTATAGAAAATTCACGCTATAGAAAAATCTTCGTTTATAAAATTAACAATTTTATATGATTATTTAGTTTTATCTATTTAAACAATTATTTTTTTTAATAATATTTTATTCAGCCAATTTTCATATACCAATATCATTTACGCAATTTTTATTGAAAAATTTTTATTTAAATTTTTATTTGCCTTTCTCAAGGGTTAACGAGAGAAAAACAACTATCAACAAGCATTAAGTGAAACAGGAAATTCATTTTTGAAAGATAAAACAAAAAAATTTAAATTTGCCGGATCGAGTGTGTCGTTTTTTTGTTCCTTTTAAATCTGAAATGAATTTGGTTTCATAAATCCGCAAGGGCTTTTCATAAAACGCCCAAGCTTAAAGACTGCCTTTCTTACATGATTTGGTCAATGGACGCACCCCGATGCTCCCGGGCGAACTGGCCTCCTCCAGTGATGGCATTACACTGACCCTAATATAATAAGTGAGAGGAAGCTCCGCCCTTTTTGCTCATGTTAATTGGGGAAAGTTTTTTTAATTTTTGGCGACATGTTCTGTGGTAAAAAGAAAAGAAAAAAGAAAAAGACTACTATGAAAAGAAAGAGAGAAATAATAATGCAAAACTTCGGATCAGAATATTTCAAAATATTTTTTTTTTGGAGGGGAGTTTGTATTTTTTGTTGACTAGCCCAACGCGCGCCTTCGGCGCGCTTTGGGGCTTTCTTCCCTCTCCCCTCTTTCCTTCCCTCCCTTTCACTCTTTTACCTCCCCTCTCACCTTGGTATTGTTTAATTCGTAATTTTAAATAAACAAAAAAACATTTTTTTACAAAAAATAGTGGAATTTTTGGCCATCCTTAGAATATATAAAAAAAATAGAATTTTATTATTTATGAATATCTTTTATATTATTTGGTCTTTTATTTATTTGTTGTAAATAATTTATATCTTAAATTGGATAAATATACAATGCAATATTGTTGTATAGGATAAGAAAGTTAAGATTGTTTTTTTAGTTTATCATTCATTAAAATTTTTATTTTTTTTGCTAAAAAGTTTGATAAAATCTTTTCAATTTTTATTCAATAAGTATTTATATTTTTATATATTGCTTTTTTAATATACAGCGACCAATGCGAAATTTGCTGCCCGTTGGCGCACTTTGAAAAGGCCATAAATGCGGAACCAAAGCAGTGAGTGAATGTGCTGTGGAAAATAGGAAGAATGAGCTCTTCCTAATGAGAAAAAAAATATTTTTACACCAAAAAATTTGTGAAAAAATAGTTTAAGATTAAAAAATAATTTTAATATTTTATTTTTCTTTTGGAAACTTTGTAATTATTATCTTTCATTTAAAAATTACATGAATCAAATATTGTTTAGGTTCATTTTTTGAATAATAACCAAACCATTTTTTTTTCATTTCTCATTAATGACTTCTGTTTGATTGTAAGATTAATTAGTAAACCATTTTTGTTTTTATCGCCGTCTGATCATCTTGAATCACGCGGCCTTGCCGTTTCCGTGTTTTGCGCGATCAATACACATTAAATAAATTATTCTTTAACTGTTCTCTCCGCCAAAGTTTTTTAAGCAATTCCGGCTTTGAAAGTAAAAAAGCAAATTTTATATTTAAAAAAAGCTGGGTCGGCGGTGCCGATAGGCGCCGCCATGGAAAATTTGAGTGTTGTCACATTGAATATCCGGAGGTGCAACGATAGGCTCTGTCAGAAAATTTTTAAAAAAATATCCCTTTTTAAGCCTTAAATTCACGCTCATAATCAGCGTGAAATTTGTATTTACGCTAAATAATTTAGTTAAAAAAAACATATGGTACCTAGAAATTTCTGTCGAATTTTGAATATTTGGTGAATTTTGTTAAGCTTTTTGAAAAAATTAGGCTCAAAAATACTGTTCCTCTTCAAATAGTAGCATAAAACTTTCAAATTTTGAAAAAGTATCTCTCTCCTAAGAACGGGTTTTCAAAAAATTTATCTCTTTAGATTAAATTTATTTCAATTTTATTCTCAAAAAATATATTCTAATTCTTATAAATAGTCAAATTTTGAATTTAAAAAAATCAGTAAAAGCATAAATTTTTTATTCAACAAGCTGGAGCCGATGGTGCCGTCAGGCGTAGCGGGAAAAATATTAAAATTTGGGGTCTTTTTGGTAACAGATTTTGCATATACAACCCGATTTTAAGATAGATTTTGTGAAAACAAAAGCGAAACGGGGGTCCAGTGCAGTTCATTACCGTCTTTATAAACTATTGTCTGGTAAATATATAATTCTATTAGAAATTTTATGAATTATTTTATATTTTTAAAATATATTTGTTTCTTTTTGTTTTTTTAACATTTTAGTTCAACACAGTATTTGTATTGAATACACTCTTTAATTAAATAAGATTAATGTTATTTTAACTCATCAAGAAGAAGGTCGAAATTTTTGGCCGTAGGCATAATGACTGAATTATCTAAATATAATAAATTCATTATTTATATTTGCAGTAAATTATAGTATTTAATGTATTTGCTTCATTATTACTTTTTCATACTATAACTTAGCAATTATAGTATTATTTTTATTTATTAAAATTTTATTTTTATGCATTTGAAACCAGTGATTTTCATGTGCAACACTGCGAATTGAAAAATTTTCAGCGATTGAATTGGGAATTCCCCTAATTTGCTTTAATTTAAACCTAAATTAAAAAATAAATATACTAAAAGGAACCCAAAATTTTATTTAATTTTACCATCATAAAATATTTTAAACATAAAAACCTTTAAATATTTATTTTAATTTAATTGATAATATTAAAACTATGTAAAATTTCTACTTTTTCTTAGCGTTTTTACCTACTCAGTCATATATATATAATGTCATTTTTATAAATATTTTTATCTTTCAAATATAAAAAACTAGAGTAGACCGGTACCGTTACTTTTGGGAGCCCGGTACCCGTACTGCCCGGTAAAGGGAACCGGTGGTGCCGACAGGCGCCACTGTGGGAAAATTTTGAAACCCTGAGTGTGATTTATTATCAGAGTTCAACGAAAAACTTATTAATTTTTGAGAATTTTTAAAATCGGTTTTAGGAAAGCAAAAGGTAAAAAGTGTTCTGCGGTGCCGATAGGCGGCGCCGGAAAAAATTTTAAAAAATTTGTTAAGGTAATAAGCTAACAAAGAAATTAATCTTGGAAGATTTTTTGTGACCTATATTGGCATTTTGTATAAGAAATTCAAGCCCTAAAAAATAAGGGAAATAGGGGCAACCAAAAAATAATGGCAAAATAGGGGCAAGATCCTTAAATGGTGCAATGGTGCTAGGTCGTTTCTTAAATATCCGCCACTATGGACGTTTCTTAATCCGCCATTTTACAGAATTTTCAACTAAATCAGTCATAAGTTTTCTCAGAAGCAACCAATGAAATAATCTTGGTATCCTAAGATAGCCCGTGAATTGTTCTATTAGCATGTTAAATTTCAAAAATTTTATTAAATTAAAAAAAATTGGGAGCTAAAAGTAGAAAAAATTGCCATAACTTTTGAAAAGCTTAATGAAATTTTTTGAATTTTGCAATGTTGTAAAGCATACAAGGGGTATCGTATGATACCAAGATTACTTAAGTTGGTTGCGTATGAGAAAAGTTATGGACGAATTTTTGCGAAAAATCAGTACAAAATGGCGGATTCAAGAAACGCCCATAGTGGCGGTTTTTAATCAAAACGACCCGATGAGGATTTCTGATTTTTCAAACCTTGGTTTTCAATTTAAGAAGGGAGGTGTTAGAGAAAGAGAAGACCCCATTGATTATTCTTAAGTGTAATGACCCACCCCACATCATCACTTATCTATTGTCGGCCTTTTCCCTCTTCCCTCTCCACTTTGTCATTCATTATTATATTTAGGGTCGTCCACTCTTTTCGGACTCTCCTTTCATTGGTTGAATTACTTATTCATCTTAATAAACATTAAATATTGGTTGCTTCGGACACAACAATTGGCGCAGTCCAGCAATCAACTGCGCGCACATTCGGCAATCGTCATTATCTTTGAGCATTATCTCGTATTGATATGCTCTTTTTGGAAAATTGGTTAAAACTCGTGCTGTTTTCCAATTTTCGCAACTTTAAAAACTTTTCTCTCTGTGTGAGATTAAGTCGGCCGTGTGCAGTTCATTGCATCAGTGATATGGACCCTCAACAACTCCAACAATTGCTTAATGCTCTCCAGCAAATGGGTCACCAACGCGGCACCACAAAACGCGGTGACACCCAATTTGAGCAACACAAAGTTGGCGAGTTTCGATTGATGCACGGATTCTGCATTTCATTACATTCTGAGGTGTGGCAACACTTTTGAATGTTGGTACAAAGATTTGGAAAACTGATTCGAGGAGGCGGAAGCACACTGCCGGAGGCGTCGAAAGTTCGTCTTGTTGGGCAAACTCGGCGAGGAGAGTACAAGAAATACCGCGACACTGTCAGCCCACCCAGCCTGACAAATGATTGGGAATGAAACTATCGCACACACTAAAGAAACTATTTGCGGAAACGCGTTCACTTTTTATTCGGCGGTATGAATGTTCAGAATTCGACAACAGTCAGGACAAAACATTTCGTCACTCATCGCACACATCAACGCTTCTTGTGAGAATGCGGATTTGAGTTTGACAAAGGAGCAACTCAAATGCATCATTTTGATCATTGCTCTTAACGATGAGCACCACGATCTTCGTCAAAAAGCATTGAAAATGCTGGAGGAGCAGAGAAAAATGGCAGTGACATCACTTTAAAAAAAATTGAGGAAGTAATTGAGAGCTATTCAGCTTGTCAAGGACAATGCTCGTTCATGGTCAACCCTCCAATTGTCAACCACGCCATCCGTACACGGCCCCTCGACAATGGAATGATCCAAAGGAAAAGAAAGGCAGCAGAACCGCAACCAAGCCAAAGAAACGGCACCACGAGCAACGAGAATGTCACCACGCGGTCCTCCAACGCCCCATGTGGTTCATGTCGGTAAGAATGACCACTGGCGTTCCGACTGCAAATTCAAAGATGCTGTTTGCCTCATTTGCAATAAAAGGGACATATTTCAACATATTGTCAGCAAAACAAAGCAAATGCAGCACCCCAACCGTAACCGATCATTTCATACGGTAGCTGTCAGCACCCATTGTTTGAATGTTGGCACAACACAAGCCGATGGTGGAAATTAGATCTTTTGATTAATGGCGTGGAAATTGTGATGAATGTGGACCCGGAGCCCAAGCCACCGTCCTGTCACTAGCAAACATGTGCAAAAATTGGGAGAGCCAATTCTTATGGAACCCGACATTGAAGCCAAGAATTGCAACGACAAAACCATTCAAGCTGCTTGGAAAATTTCAATGTGTTGTACAATTTTCCAACAAAGCATCAAAAAAGCTGATTGGTTATGTGACAGAGGAAGTCAATCACAATTTGTTGGGCCTCCATGGATCGAAGTCATTGGACATAATCCCCCGTAACATTTTGTTTCCACTGAATCAAGCACAGCCGCAGCAATTCAAAGAAATTGATTTAATGCCGTCACACAAATTAATCACCGATCTGAAATCGCTCTCTGCGGCACTTCAAAAATGATTTTCCGGAAGTATTTGCCGATGTTTAGGGCACTGCACAAATGTGAAAGCGCAGTCTCATCCTCAAAAATGACGCCAAGCCTATTTTCTGCAGAGCTCGCCCAGTCCCACACGGTGCTCTCGAAGCTGTGAATGCCGAATTGGACAGACTTCTTCAAATTGGCGCAATAAAGCCAATTGAATGCAGTCACTGGGCAGCCCCCATTTTGGCGGTTAAAAAGAAAAATGGCAAAACGAGAGTGTGTATTGACTTCTCAACGGGCCTCTACAGTGCACTCGAATTGAACCGTCACCCACTGCCAAGACCAGACGACATTTATTCATCGCTTAATGGCGCAAAATATTTCACAAATTTGGATTTACGCGATGCGTATTTGCAAATGGAAATAGATGATGAATCGAAACAATTGTGTGCAATCAATACACACCGAGGGCTTTTCCAGTGTCAGCGCCTGCCATTTGGAGTCAAATCGGCACCGGCAATTTTTCAACACCTCATGGATCAAATTTGTGCTGGCATTCCTGAAGTTTTCGCCTATCTCGACGATGGATTGATTGCTACCAAAACTCTTGATGAACACATCTCAGCAATTTATACTCTTTTTGCGCGAATTCAAGAGTATGGACTACGAATCCAATTGGATAAATGCAAATTTCTGCAACCCGAACTTCTGTTTCTCGGACATATTGTGTCATCGGAAGGCATACCGCCCTGATCCGTCTCGTTTCGGATGCAAATTCGTAAAAATGCCGCACCCACCGAACAAAAAGACACATTCGCCTTCATTTTTAGGAGCATTAAATTTACGGAGATTTATCAAATGCATGCGATAATTGCGTGGCACCCCTCGACAAACTCCTTCAGAGAGGACGAAAGGGTTGTGGAATTGGACGAATGAAGCAAACAGAATGTTTTCGGACAAAGCCAAAGAAAATCATGAACGTCCGACTTATTGGCTGTACCCAATACGACCCCTCACGTCAGA
Organism: Heterodera filipjevi; assembly: GCA_039877585.1. Lineage (NCBI taxonomy): Eukaryota > Metazoa > Nematoda > Chromadorea > Rhabditida > Heteroderidae > Heterodera > Heterodera filipjevi. Next base: position 3,712 of record JBDPZO010000524.1, on the reverse strand, counting down.
TTGTCGTAGGCAGCAGATGCGTCTAAGGATGGCATCGGAGCCACCTTAAGGCCACATTTTTTCCGGATAAATCATAAAAAGTGGTAGAACATGTTGCCTGTACTCTCACAGCAAGCGCAACGGAATTACAGCCAAAAAATTGAGAAAGAGGCATTGCCATTGTATTTGCTGTTCAAAAATTCATCGTATGATTTATTGGCAGAAAAATTATTTTGCTCACTGATCACAAGTCTTTGTTGGCCATTTTCGGCTCTAAAAAGGGCATCCCTATTTATGCCGCAAGCCGCCTTCAGCGAGTGGTCAATGATTTTAACGAATTATGATATCGAAATTCGTTACGTAAAAACGACATCATTGGTCAAGCCGATGTTTTGTCCCGGCTCATCGCAAATTATTCCCGTCCAGAGGAAGACATCCTAATAGGCAAACATCTGTTCAAACACAGATTGCTACATCAATTCAATTTTTGAAACCAGGATGACCACTTCCTGTGACGACACAGAAATTGTTGAAGCTACGGCTGGCGACGAAATTCTTCAAAAAGTTTTTTCAATTTTGAAAAATGGTTTGGCATACAAAAACAATGATCCCGAAATTGCTCCATATTTTCCGAAACGTGATAAAATTTTGGAAATGGACAATTGTCTTGTTTACGAAGACCGCGTGATTATTCCCACTTCACTCCGCAGTCGCATTCTCAAGGCATTACACATCTCGCACCCCGGCATTGTGCGGATGAAGGCACTCGCCCGTCGCCATGTGTACTGGCCAGGAATGGACTCGGCGATTGAAAAATTGGTTCACACCTGCGAAGAATGCCAAATGGGGCAGAAGAACCCAACCAAGACATTTCTTTCACCATGGCCAACAACGGACAAGGTATTTCAGCGCGTCCATATTGACTTTGCTGGACCTTGCGCAGATGGTCACCAATACCTAATTTTGGTCGATTCTTATTCAAAGTGGCCAGAAGTTTATCGAATGAACACAATTTCATCTTTTGCCACAATTTTTGTTCTTCGGTCTATTATTTTTCGGCTAGGAATCCCAGAAGAGATAGTTTCCGACAATGGAACTCAATTTCGCTCGGCGGAATTTTCCACATTTTGCAAAGAATTTGGGATTAAGCATACATTTACTCCACCATTCCACCCCCAATCGAATGGGCAGGTGGAACGCTTCGTCGATACCTTCAAGCGATCAATGAAAAAAATGTCAAAATCAGACAGTAAAGACTGGACCGAAAAGATGCTTGTCTCATACAGAACGACACCACATACAGCCCTCAACGGATTTTCGCCCGATCAATTATTTTCGGTCGAAAGGAACAATTCAAGTATTCTGACAAAATGGTCCAAAATTTCAATCAGAAACATGGGACCAAAGGCAATATTTTCTTCCAAACGATCAAGTTTTTATTCTGAATTATCGTGGTAACAAACCCGAATGGTTGCAAGGCAAAATTGTCGAGCGATTGCACCATTCGCCCACATATCGTGTATATGTTCCTGTACTCCGTCGCAATGTCCATCGGCATGCGAATCAATTAAGGAGAAGATATCTTTTGGAAGACGATACAGAAAGTGAGGCACAAAAAGTGGCACAATCTCCACAGCCGCCGGTTGATCCGCCGCGCCCCATCAGACGCGAACCAAGCCGATCACCACCTGCCAGTCCGCCTTTGGCGCTTCGCAGGTCTCGTCGAATTCCAAAACCTCGCATCATTTACATTCCATCACGATGAGGATTTCTGATTTTTCAAACCCTTGGTTTTCAATTTAAGAAGGGAGGTGTTAGAGAAAGAGAATGACCCCATTGATTATTCTTAAGTGTATGACCCACCCCACATCTTAATAAACATTAAATATTTGTTGCTTCGGACACAATAACCAAATCATTATTTTATAAATTATATTTAAAAAAATTTACTGGACATTAGAAAAATTGATGCATGTAAATAAGTCAACAATCAATTGCTTTAATATATTTGGTTTCATTGGCAAAAAACGATTCGCCAAATAAAAAATTGGCAAATAAAATAACATAAAATTTAATCACAGTCCCGGTATACAAAATAAAAAATTTTCATTAATCTCCTTTTCCGGTCCCTTCCTTTTCTCCAATCACTTTTCCCCATTTAACAACCGATCGTTCTCCTTTACAAAAAGGCTTTCCGATCACAGCGAACACAGGAGAGAAGAACATTCTCTTTTCATTCCAACTCGAGCGACCGACAACTCCCTCCGTCTTCTCTTCTCCCCGGCATTATCCTCTTTTCCCCAAAGGGGTTTTTCCTTTCTTCTCCCAGGGCATTTATCTTCACCAAAGGCACTTCCAAATCCACCAAATCCCTCCGTCTCCCATTATTAACTCTCTTGGCCAATTTCTTATCTAACACAACAATTATACGATTATAAATTTTACTAACATTCGAACATTCCACTTTTTCGTACATTTCCTTATTTTTGGCAATAAATTAATAAATATTCTTTTTGGATAAATGGGGACTTGGGAAATTAAAGGGAAATAATTGGGTAAATTTGGGCAAACCGAAGTCAATTCCGGCCCTAATTCTTACCCACTCGGGCCCAGCACTTCCCAACATTTCTGGTAGCACCGGATGGTTGCCTGAATTTGGTAACCTTTCCATCCTCCACTGGGTATTCCTGACCCGTCCCATTTTTTGACCCCCCCCCCCTCCAAATCAAAGTACGTCCTTTCTTCGTTTTTCAACCAAAGGTGGGTTCTTCATTTTTCCCAATTTTGACTGTTTCATTTACTTTGTTTAGAAATTTGACAATCATTTCCTCTACTGTCACCCAATCCTTTTATTCATTTACAAATTTCGGCCTTTCATTTCATTCATTCACAAAATTCGGCTTTTTGTTTGATCAGTCACTCAAAATTCGGTCATTTTTTTCCTCAGTCAAAACCCCGGCATTTTCTGTTCCTCATTCACATAATTTGACCTTTTGTTTCCTTAGTACAAAATTTGGCCTTCCGTTCCCTGAGTCACCTAAATTCGGCCTTTTTAAAACTTGACAAGTTGTAAGATTTTGATTTTTTTATTTTTTAAAAAATTTATATGACAAAATTTTTTTTTTTTTGAAATTTGCAGAAGGGTAGGCCTAGTGCCAAAGTATTTTGAGCCAAATTTCAAATCTGTACGTCATGTTTAAACCGAGATAGAAAAATATATTTTCTTACATATAAATCCCCCCTAATAATCATGGCTCGTTTTATTAATCCATATTCTTCGTTCTTCAATAAATTAACTATCTTTCTTATTCAGGAATTTTATATATTTTCTTATTTAATGTATTATTTAAATAATTATCTAAATAATTTTTTGAATAAATTTTTTAATAAAAACACGGCGATATTTTAAAGGAACTCGTACTTCGGTGCCGCACTTGTTTATAAGGAAAATAAGACTCATAAATAACTAAATGCTTAATTTACCCTATATTTGATTTTTAATCCTTGAAGTTTTAAATATTATTTGAAAATATCCATTTTTATAATTTTAGCCGTCAATTACTAAAGAAAATTTTAGTTATAAATTATATTTTTAAATTTGAACAACATTAAAACTTTTAACCGACACTCCAAAAAAGTGGCACAAAGGAGTTTTTTAAATTTGTAAACAAAAATATATAAAAAAAAATCTTTTGGGAATTTAACACTTCGCTAGAGGCCCAATTTACTGGCA
>JBDPZO010000522.1:0-15102 GCA_039877585.1 Heterodera filipjevi | reverse complement strand
ATTGAAATTACCATTAAAAAATACTAAATAATCAAGTTTTTCTAGAATTTTATTTTTTATTTGCGAAAATTTCAAGTTTTCCGGCGGTTTTTTGTTTTATCTTGTTCCGCAAAATAAGTGAGGAGAGAGAGATTTTGTTAAGATTTGATTCACGTGGACTTCAACATTCTATTTGACAAAGGCGAATATCTGAAGGTTCCCGAGGTACGATTGTTTAGAAAATCGCTTAATCTTTACAATTAAATGCCATTATTGCAAAAACAAATCCCCACACAAAAACCGATACACACAGATTGTGCCGTTCCGTCTCACTCGCAACATGGTCGACGGATTTGGTGCCACCGGCGTGGAGGGCACTTTCCGAAAATCGTGTGAAAAGGCGCTAAAGGTGAGGCGGCGCGGCATTGATGTGGGAGAAGGGGACTGGCAAACAACGAAGATTGCAAAATTTTAAAAATCAATTTTTTCCATTATTATTTTTTTGAGTTGCTTTTCTTAAAAAAAATCCTTTATTAGTAATGCGAAAAACGGCTTTGTATTTTTTTTTGCGAGTACGGGTGGGAGGGGGGCAAAACGCGGTTGGAATGGAATTGCTCAAAAAGGATAAATACTCGGAAAATAGGTTTAAATTTGGTACTGATCAGTAGGGCTGGGATTAATAGTTGCTAAAAAGGGTAAAAAGACGATTCGTTTCAGGCCATTTCGTTTTTACCCCGATTCGTTTTTTTAACCCTTTTTTGCGTTGGAGCGCAGACAGCGGTAGGTTAGACAGTCCTTATGCTTATAACACGCAAAAAACGAATAGGGGAAAAAACGAAATGGCCTGAAACGAATGGTCCGTCGTCCCTAAAAAGGCCCAAAATTCAAAATTAGAAAAAAATTTTTAAATTTTTTTGAGATTTGGATAAAAATTGAAATTTAATGCGGCAAATTTTTTAAGAAATTTTCCATTCTTAGGGATATACTTTTTAAAATTTTAAAGGTCAATTTCAGGGGTGTATTTTTCAATTTTATTGCACTTTTGCTATGAAATTTTTGGGAAAATGCCAAAATAGTTGTGAAATAGTTGACAAATGCCAAAATAGGTGCCAATAGTTTTTAGTTGTTAAAACCCCAAAATAGTTGAAAATAGTTACTAAAAAGTCGTTCTAAATTAAAAATTGTTCGGAGAAAATATGTTTTTCGCGCTTATTCATCAAGTACTATGCGCAAAAAAAAAAATAGTTTAAAAACTATAAATCTCAGTCCTATTGATCAGGGACAGAATGTATGCCCAGGGTGACCATTTTACCCCCTTTCGGTGGCATTTGCCACCTTTTTGGGGGTCTTGCCACCACTTTGCCACCTTTTTTTGAATTGCCACCATTTGCCACCTTTTTGGAATATTGTAAATTATTTAAATTTTTTATACAAAATGCTAAAATTATGATTTATTCTTCGTTTTTTTTAATTTTCTAACTAAAAAATGTCAAAAATGGGCATTCTTTACATAATTTTTTTCAATAAATTTTATTCACTTTCTCAAAATTTCCCCGGCGGCGCCTATCGGCACCGCCGGCCCACCTTAACATAAATTTGAGCTAATTTTAATATAACAGCTGAAAAATAGGTTAAAAATGCAACTCCGATTTTGAATGTTGCGATGCTTATAATATGTTCCTTTCCGACTCTGATTTGCTTCAACGTGTAAAAAAAAAAGAGTGAAAAATACAATACTTATAAAATTTTTTGGACAAGTTTAAGGCAAAAAAGTACGCCCCCTTTTTGCCCTCATTTTTAAAAATTTTGCCCCCTTTTTGCCCCCATTTTGGAGCTCGGCGCCCCCTTTTTGGACTTTCGAGATGGTCACCCTGTGTATGCCTTCTGTCCGTCCATGTACGTACGTGACCTGTTGGTCCGCCGCTCCAATCGCTGAGATCGGCTCGTTTAAACTGCTCGGCGGCGGGTCATTGCCCTCAAAGCCGACGACGTGCAATTCCTCGGCACCGCCGGCACCGCTTTGGTCCGGAAGAGTTTGCCGCTTGACCAATGCCAAGGAGACGGAGGAGAAGAAAAGCTAAAACATTTTGTGTTGGCACTTTTCTGGTTAAGGCATTAGTTAATCAAAGCTGCTGACGGAAGTACCCTTTTATCTGCCCACAAAACTTGACAATTTTTCGTTTTGCATTTGGACCGAATCTTGACAAGTTTTACACCATGAAAATTGCGTCAGTCTTAGCCGTGGGTATGGCTTTTTCCGTTAAATCCCGACATTTTTCGATCACTTACAATCAAAAGTTGAGGTAAAAGAACAAATGTTGCTGAGATGAACATTTAAAAAAAGGGAAGGAAGACAAAAGAATGAAAATGTAAATAAATTAAAACGAATCTTAAAATATATGGGAAATAAATGAAACAAAAGTAAAAAAGTGAAAGGAGTAACAAAAAAGATCAGAGGAAGATAAGCAAAGTGATTAGAGGCAACGTGATCAGAGGGAGATAAAGCAAATGATCTGAGGCAGATAAAGCAAAGCGATCAGAGGCAAAGTGATCAGAGGGAGATAAGCAAACTGATTAGAGGCAACGTGATCAGAGGGGAATAAAGCAAACTGATCAGAGGGAGATAAAGCAAATCATCTGAGGCAGATAAAGCAAAGTTAGCAGAGGGAGATAAAGTGGGTGATCAAAGGCGGATAAAGCAAAGCGATTAGAGGCAAAGTGTCAGAGGAAGATAAAGCAAATGATCTGAGGGAGATAAAGCAAAGTCAGCAGAAAGAGACAAAGCGAGTGATGAAAGGGGAATAAAGCAAACTGATCAGAGGTAGATAAAGCAATCAGAGGGAAATAAAGCAAAGTGATGACCAGCATCACCCTGTCCTTCCCATTTCTTGTTGGAAAAGCGATTGGAATGGTTCTACTACCACTATTAACTGCTAGTGGTGGTAATTGTGGTGGGCACCACCCACACAAAAACAAAACTCCATTTTCATCCTCCTCCTCCTCCTGCTAATGCTAATCCCGATGATTAAATGGAAAAGCGCAAACAACAGGGCAACGCCCGAAGCAAAGCAAAGCGCATCTCAACAAAACAACAAAACTGGTCTTCCTCCTTCATCTTCTTCCTCTGATAACAATCAAAAAATGGAATGATGACAATGCTTTTTGAGGCATACAAATACACAGCATAAGTTGGGGGGGGGGCTGTTGCTGCTTTTGTGTGGCAAGTTTTGGGCAGATAATTATTTAATTATTGTGCTTGGAATGGATGCATTCGGATGATGTGATTGACCCCCCCCCCCCCCCCAAATTTGCTTTGCCGCCAGCGCGCACTGCTTCTTCATTTTCTGTGAGGAAGGGCAACAAAAAAAAAAGTCTGCTGGGGGCAAAAAATAGCTGCTGCTGAGCTACTCTCTCTCTCTCTCTTTCTCTCTTTCTCTGTTGTACTGATCATTTTCAGCATTAATCATTTATGCACCAATGTGTAATGTTCAGAGAGCCAATTAAGACAATTGGCATTAATGCATTATTTTTCGGGAATGAAGAAAGAAATAAGGGAGAGGGAGAGGAAAGAATGACAACAAGGGGAAACAGAAGAACAGGCAGGGGCTTGAGACCGGTCGGGAGCGTTTCGGCGTTCCCGTTTCGACGCCCGTGTTATGACGCCTTCGTTTCAGCACTAGCTTCTTTTTGGCACTATTGTTTCGGTGCCAGGGTCGTTTAGGGCCAAAAAAATGAGATTAGTTATAAGAAAAATTGTAAATGCTATTTTCTAATTTCCGCTAACTTCGCCTGTCTTTTAACGATTGGTTATGGTAACCTAAATGAAACAAAGCAAAAAAGGTGTTGGTCGCAGTCGACAAATGAAACCGAAATTTAGAAAATAGATTCAACCTTCTATTTTTGTCCCAATTTTTTTTTGGAAAAAGAAGTCAGCAGAGTAATGTCAATGTGTATATTATTTTTAAATGAAGTACTTTTGTAGCTGATAATTTTTAAAATTTATTTTCCCTTTGAATTTTTTGGTGCCATTTATTCTTCAAAATCAAACAATAATTTGTGATGATAATAGATAGAATGAATGAATGTTTTGCGATTTTCATCTTCCGTTGCTTGACAAACACTTATGGTAGCGGGGCTTCCTTCAAAAAAAATTTTTTTCACTTCTTGATTTTTTATTAAATTTATCTTTCACGTTAATATTTTTTAAATAAATTTATTAAATTTCATTTTTTTTTTATTATTTATTTTTAAAGAAATAATCATTAAAAAAAATTCTAAACTGTACTTGCATTACTGCAAGTACAACCAATGTCTCTTGTGCATCCTCCAAAAGTTTTAAAAGGCAGAACTTTCTCCAATTTGCAAGTGAATGTTTTCACTTTATTTGTTCTTTGTTCAATGTCGTAAAATGATGGAATTTTTGGGCCCTGCTGCTCGTTCTCAAGATTATCTAGATTCCATATACAAGTGCCTTGTCTAAGAAGTCAGCGCTCATAGTTAAATTTCGAACAGCACTGACTATCCTAAATGAATTATCATTATCATTGTCTAATTAAACTGATTTGAGTTTGCCTTGTAGGATTTCGTTTTCACCGGGGGTAAAGCGCTCATTGTCAGATTACTTATTTCACTCACTATCTTAAACGAGCCATTATTCCATATTTAATTAGCCTTAAATTTGCCTGATATGCTTTTGGTTTGACCGGCGGTAAGGCCAATGTAAGGGTTATCTGCAATACCACAAAAGAAAAAAATAAATATGAAATACTCATTTGCTTTAGCAATGTCCCTAAAATCTTTCCGTCTTAAAAAGTCTCTGTCTCAAAATCGTCGCTAAAAAGCGAAATTGATCCTTCATAATTTTTTTGAAATTTTTTTTTGTGTTGACTATGCCCCATTCCCATGGTCGATATAAACGGGAGACTTCCTTCCATTTTTAGCATTCCACAAATTTTCTTGTATTTAATTTGTTTTGCTCTCTCTTTCATTTCCTTTTTGTAATAAAAGTCTTCTGAGAGGACATGCATTTTTCAAAATGTATTTGTTTACGGAGAAAAATTTGTTCCTCCCTTAGGGTGAGCCGAGGAAAAAGAGAAGAATCACCTTCTTTCCTTTTCCATCAGTAAAAAGGCTCACCCTTTTTGTCGGGCGGGTGAGTCAACTTTCCCTTCTATCGCGTGAAAGCACATTATATTTTGTCCTTTTGCCGACAAAAATGTCGCTGTCTCAAAATGTCTCCTCAGCTAAAAAGGTCTCCTCTCATATAATTTCACAAATATTTAAAAAAGAATTTGCTAAACAAAATTGAAAATTGGACGACTGCATAACGGTCACAATTGCTAACGGGTCAAATGCCTTCACGCCTTCAAAAAAAAAAAAAAAAAGTGGAGGTGCTTTGTGCGGTAGATTTGGCGGCGATTGGTCAAAATGCCCAATGGACAAAATGACCAATAAGACAAAAATAGTCAAAATGCCCAATTGTCTTTTGGCTAAATGGGCATTTTGTCCATTGGTATTTTGACCGTTAGCCGATTATTTCCGCCGATATTTTCCATACATTCTCAAAGTTGAAAAAATTGAACGCTCATTTTATTAATCGTTGAGCAGAACCACAAAATTATGAAAGAAATTACAAAAGTGGACTATAATCAATTCATTCCCACTTATACAACGGAAAAGAGCCAGGTTCGAACCTTATCTTTCTTTTGGAACCAAGTTTTTTTGTTTTGTATGGGGATTTTGACTTTGGCGCGCTAAGGTTTTCCAGTCTTCCCGAACACAGGTATCCTCGTGGCCGCGTGCCGGTAAATCCTATTTACAGACAGACACCTTTTTGAAATGGATTTGAGGGGCAGAAAAGAAATCCAATAATAGAAAATTTAAAGGACGAATTCAGTCAAAAGAAAAGAGAAGCTAAGACAAAAAAATATGACAATTATATGGGAGACATTTTGAGAATTTAAACTGGGGAGACATTTTGAGGCGGAGACTATTATTATATATCATATTAAAAATATGTATATATTATTATAAAATATTAATATATATATATTATAAAATATATATATATATATTATATATATATTTTTTGTTCTAAAGTGACTAAGAATTAAAGAACAAAGGTTTATTATTAAAAATTTATTGTTTTATAAAGAATGTACAGAAAATGCAAATGTAAAAAGCAAAAACATTAAGGTTATAGGGGAGCCAAAAATGTAAAATGGCAACAAAATGCATTACGACAGGGTTCCCATCTGCCGAGATTTATTTCAAGTACAGCCAACGCGATTTCAAAGTACATAAAGGGGAAAATTTGTGAATTCAAAGTACACCCAAAATTTATCATTTGCACTAAAAACTCGTTAATTTTATTGATTTTTTCACCAAGCGCGGGAGGGGTGCGGAGGCGGTGCCAATAGGCGCCGCCGGGAAAATTTTTGAAAATTCGGGTGTATTTTTGTAACAGATTTTGCACAAAAAATAGTTTGAATTTGAGAAAATCTAAGATAAAAGGGGTCCGGTGGTGCCGATAGGCGCCGTCGGGAAAATTTTTGAAAATTTGGGTCTGATCTGCAAATGGATTTTGGCGTAAAAATGAACATTTTTTACATTTTTGGGCAAAAAGCCGTTTTCAAAGTACATCTTTGGAATAAAGTACGCCTTCAAATTTTCAAAGCATGAAAGCCGAAAATAAAGTACGTACTTTGAAATAAAGTACGAATGGGAACCCTGCATTACGCACATTCAAATGACTATTTTCGATTGATCGAATAAGGGCGCACCCAAATAAGTACAACATCGAGCTCAACAACTCAGTTCATTACTTACAAATAAGTAGGGATGCCAATTTTATGTACGAAAAATGGCCAAAATATGTACATAAATATGTAAATAAAATTGCCAAATATGTAAGAAATATGTACAAAAATTTAAAATATGTACCAAATATGTAGAAAAAAGTTGAAAATTAGGGGGAAGAAATATCTATTCCTCACAATTTTTATCAGTTATTTTTGCAATTTCAAATCAAAAATTTCTCAAGATTTTCGGCCGTAAATCTCATCCAAATGGAATGAGGAAAGATTTAAAACAAATCCCATATTTGCCAAAAAAAAATTTGAGTTTTTAGGGTGATTTTTTTAAGAAAATTTCTTGTTTTTAAGGGTTATACTTTTTTTTTAAATTTTAAAAGCCCATCTTAGGGTGTCTATTTTTCATTTTTATGGCATTTTCATTATGAAATTTCTCAAAATCCTTAAAATATGTACATATGTAATATGTAGAAAAACCCCCAAATATTTATATTTATTTATCGAGCAACCACAAGGTACTAAAAAGTACATTTACAGTGGTGCAAAAAATAAAACAAATCAAAGTAAAATAAAATAAAGTTCACAGGATCGTACATAATATGCATATATTGAAAATAAAATAATCAAATGCAAAAGGACCCAATATTAAGACAGCTACAACAGCATTAACAATTTAGTGTTTCTAGGACATATTTCTGAAAATCTTGGTTTCTGAATTTCCATTGCTTCTTTAGGCAGTTTATTCCAGTTAGAAACAGTTCTATTAAAAAGTTATTCTTTGTTTTAGAGCTATATTTCTTTTGCCGAAGCAAAAGAGGTTTTCTATTATTTCGGTTTGTTATTGTGAAATAATTCAGTTGCTTAAGGTGTGTGTATCCTCTGAGAATTTTTTGGACCATGACTAAATCTGTAGCAGTTCTCCTTATTTCTAACTTTTTAAGTCCACATTTTCTAATCTTTGTTCATAAGATTTTGGGACTAATCCACATCTTTTAAAGGCAATCCTTGTAAATATTTTGGATTCTTTCAACCCTATATAAGATCTTTCTTCTGTGGGTTCCATATTTCACTAGCATACTCTAAATGCCGCCGTATTTTAGCTTTTATATGCCAAAACAAGGATTCTTAAATCCCTAGTTCGCAGTGCTCTAAAAACTTGCAATATAACAAAGTAAGATTTTTTATTATTTTTTCAATGTGTTTCGTAAATGAAAGTCTTAGATCAATCAAAATCCCATGGTCTTTGACGGACTTTTTTTCCGGGATTATTTTTCCCATAAGGAATATGTAACTTTGTTTTTGATTATTTTTTCCAATGTAAAACGCTGAACATTTTTCAGCCGAAATATCGAGCCCGTTAAGCCCTGCCCATTTTTCAAGTAAAATAAGTGATTCATCTAAATTTTGCCGTATATCATTATTCCTATGCCTAACATAAAGTTTCACATCGTCAGCATATAATTTAATGCTGACATTTTTCGGTAGAAATTCCGGTAAATCATTAATAAAAATTAGAAATAAAATAGGGCCTAGAACACTTCCTTGTGGTACTCCGGTAAAGGTCTCAAATTTATTAGAAAATGCGCTATCAATTTTAACGCGGAATGATCTTCCCCCTAAAAATTGGCTAAAAAATTTAATACTTTACCACCTATGCCTATTTTTTGATTTTTAATAAAAGCAATTCTATTGGAACCGAATCAAAAGCTTTTGCAAAGTCAATATATATTATATCAACAAAATCACCATTTGGATTGCAGAATAAATGTCATCCAGATAAACAAGGAGTTGGGTGTTAGTCGATCTATATTTGATAAACCCATACTGATTTTCTGAAAAGTAATTCTTTTATTGAGAAATTCAACTAATTGCTTTGCTAGTATTTTTTCAAATATCCGACATAGAGTGCATGTTAATGAAACAGGGCGGTAATTTTCAGGATTGGTCCTTTCGCCCTTTTTATAGAGTGGAATAATAAAAGATTCTTTCCATATAGATGGTATTTGGCCGCTATCCAAATAATACGGAATAATTCCGTTATTACCGGGGCAATTGATTCAGCACATTTTTTATAAAAAATATATGGAATACCATCAGGGGAAGTGGAATTTCTGGGTGGCAGTATTTTCAAAAGTGAACTTGCAAAAAAGAAAGTGTTTATCTTACTATTCAGAGCATGTAGAATCCAGGAAAAAAAAATATGTATTTACATAAATAAAAATCTGTTAATCTGTTTTTCGTACGTTTTATACCGTCCAGGGGAAAAAATATGGATTTCCATATAATTTACAGCTTTATGTAGTCATCAACTCTGACCTAAATATTTGACATATTCTCAAGACAGCAGCACTCTTCTCAGTGTACAGCAGCACAATAAATCTCTCGACACAAATCTCGCAATATCTTCTTCTTCGATGGTCCCTTTTCAAATGCATTCTTAAATTCCTGTGTTTAATGGGAGAGGAATTGTTGCATTTTATGTTAAATTTCGATTTGATTAACTGCGAGATTTTAGAAAGCCCATCAAATTTCTCGAATAGATTTTTCATTTCATTCATCAGTATAGAAATTCATCTTTTAAAAGGCTCTAGGAAAATTCGACCCTAAATAAAAATTTTAAAAATAATTTTTGAGAATTTTTAAATTAATTTTTTTAACTAATTGGGAAAACATAAAATTGGGAAATTGAAATTCTGTAAATCTTGTGTGTCCTTGTATCGCGGAGCACTCTATTAACAAAAAGTACAGCCTAAAAAGGTTCTGTTTACCCAATTTATTTTTTCCAAATAGTTAAAATTAATTCAAAATTCTCAAAAATTATTTTAAAGTTTTATATTTAGTGCCGGATTTTCTGGCTCCCTTTTAAAATTGTCTGGGATAGGCAAGATAAGATGGCTCTATTGCACTTTATTAGTCCAATCGCACTTTATGAGTCCAATCAGAGTTTATGAGTCCAATCAAACTTTTAAGAATCCAATCGGGGTTTATGAGTCCAATCACTATATTTATTCTTTTTTTTCAATTTATTTTAGTGTCGCTAAAATGACAAATATTTACAAGCATTGGTAGGATAAAATTGGTAACATGTCAGAGTTAGTACCGCGCAAGTGTCGCAGACTAGTTTTAAGTGCACGCCAGTTGCCTCTATTCCTTGGGTGTGTGACCAGGGATGCCGCCGATTTCCGGTTTTTCCGATTTCCGATGTGTTTTGGGGTCGGTATTCCGATTTTCCGATTTTCCGAGAAAAATTTGGGGCATCGGAATTCCGATTTCCGTATTTTTGGGGAAAAACCGGAAAAAAATCGGAATTATTTTCTCAAAAATAAATAAAAATTTTCGAAAAATATTAATAAAAAAAATTAGTAATTTTGTAGAAAAAAAATTTCCGATTTCCGAAAAAATTTTGGACATCGGAATTCCGGTTTTCCGATTTTTTCAAATCTGAGATCGGCGGCATCCCTGGTGTGTACCCTGGGGTCATTCGGATCCACAAAAAATAAACGGTGATTGACCCAAAGGTGGTCATACTGTTGCTGTAAATTGCGAATTCCGCCGTATGCGGCCCAGCCGTCGCTCATTATTATAGAATAGAATTAGCTTCAATGTTATCGGCTATTATTGGAAGCAAGGTGTCGGCATTTCTACGCTGTACATTAGAAAATCTTACTTTGTTAGTTCCCCTCTCTAAAAGGCCGAAGACCCAATCGTATCGGGATTGCTCATAAAATATGATTGGACTCATAATTTCTGATTGGACTCATAAACTCTGATGGGACTCATAAAATATTGGGGTCGGGGTCGTTTCGGCCCCCACGTTTCGGCCCCAGCAACATTTAAAGTATCATAACTTTTTTCATTGCCAACCAAATGCAACAAATTTATTATCATTCGAAAGCTCTTCATGAGCTCTATTAGAATTCTAAAAGTCTTAAAGAATAGTCGATTTACAGAAAATTTATGAACCAAAAAATACTAAAATTCTGACTTTTTAGTGTTTTTCATGTTGTAGCTTTTTTTTAAGTTGGTCAATCGATTAGCAATAGCTTATTCATACCTTCTAAACACTTAAAGCTTTAGAATGATACCAAATTTGTGAAATTTGGTTGACTTTGAAAAAAGTTACAAAGTCCTAAACGAGTTTGGGGCCGAAACGTGGGGGGCCGAAACGTGCCTGGCCGAAAATATTGATTGGACTCATAAAATATTGATTGGACTCATAAAATATTGATTGGACTCATAAAATATTGATTGGACTCCTAAACTCTGATTGGACTCATAAAGTGCAATAGAACCGGCAAGATTTCCTCCGGATCAGCTTGGTCTAATTCCCACAATACCTTACCTATACTCGGGGAAGAAAGTGATATTGAAGAGAACCTTCACAAAGAGAAGATTAATGGGATCAATGGAGGAGAAAGACGCCGGTTCAAAGCCAGCCCGCCCCCAAGTTTTTCCCTCATCAAAAGCTCCCCCAGCTCGGGTCGGGGTCGATTCGGCCCCCCGCGTTTCAGCCCCAGGCTCAAATAAATGACCATAACTCTTATCTTACTAAAGTAGTAAAGTATATTCGGTATCATTTGAAAGCTCTACGCGTTGAAAGCTTTAAATAAGCTATTGCTAAGCGGTTGACCATTCACAAAAAAAGTTACAACATGAAAAACGCTAAAAAGTCAGAATTTTAGTATATTTTGGTTCATAAATTCTTTGTAGATCGGCTATTCTTTAAGATAGATGGCCTAATAGAGCTCCTGAGGAGCTTTCGAATGATAATAAAATTGTTGCATTTCGTTATAAATAAAATAAAGTTATGCTACTTTAAGTGTTGCTGGGGTCGAAACGCGGTGCCAAAACACTGGTGGGCCCACCAGCAGGGATGTGCCGAGCCGGACAAAATCCGATTCCGATTCGGCACATCCCTGCCCTCCAGCTCGATCATATACAGGGTGGCCAATAAAATTTTCCCAAAATAAGGACATCGCCGTAAAAAATAAGGATTTGGGGTCAAAAAATAAGGACATTATTTAAAACACGCTATCAAAGCTTTCAAATCGCATTTTATTCAAAAAAATAAACTGTTTTCAGCATATTTGTATCCTGTGGCAATTTTTAACTGTTAGGCTTTGAAATCAGACTTTTCATTTTTAACTTGAAAAAAGGAATACCGGAGAAAAATTTTTAAAATTTGGGTGTATTTTGATAATAGATTTTGTACTAAAAATGACAAAATTTTTAAGTTTTCGAGACAAATTTGAAAAAAAAAATATGTATATATGAATGGGAGTCAGGTTGGTGCCGCTAGGCGCCACCGGAGGAAAAATTTAAAAACAAAACGAAATCGCTTCAAAAAATTGGAAAAATAGTCATTTTACTTAGTTTTTTTTACCTCAGGGTAGTAAATAAGGACAAAATAAGGATCCTAAGGCCTCAAATAAGGACATCCTTATAACATAAGGACTTTTATATTTCTAAGGAATTGGACCCCCTCAAATAAAGGACAATCCTTTAAATAAGGACATTTTAGTATTTTTCTTAAGGATTGGACCCCTCAAATAAGGAGCATCCTTATAAAATTAAGGACGTTCGTACATAGTTTCTCAAGGATTGGACCCCTCAAATAAGGACAATCCTTATAAATAAGGACGTTATATTTGCCTAAGATTGGACCCCTCAAATAAGGACAATCCTTAGAAATAAGGACTTTTATATTTCTAAGGAGTGGACCCCTCAAATAAGGACAATCACTTATAAATAAGGACATTTATATTTCTAAGGATTGGACCCCTCAAATAAGGACAATCCTTATAAATAAGGACTTTTATATTTTCTAAGGATTGGACCCCTCAAATAAGGACAATCCTTATAAATAAGGACTTTTATATTTTCTAAGGATTGGACCCCTCAAATAAGGACAATCCTTATAAATAAGGACTTTTATATTTTCTAAGGATTGGACCCCTCAAATAAGGACAATCCTTATAAATAAGGACTTTTATATTTTCTAAGGATTGGACCCCTCAAATAAGGACAATCCTTATAAATAAGGACATCTGCCCTCCAGCTCGATCATATATATTCCAAAGTATAGCACAACACTTTCAGCATGCACATGGTTTCACTACTGCTCAGCGCCATACCACTGCTGCTTTTCATCATGTTAGCAGAAGTAATGGAGGCACGCCTAATCGACGGCACCGCCGCCATGGATTTGTTGGGCGGCGATAGCGCACTGAAACAATCGCAGTCAAAACATTTCGCAGTCCGTGTGCCGTATCAGTAAAATACCGTATTTCTTCTAATAGGAAGGAAGACTCGGCGGATCTTCGTTTTTTCAACCCTCTTCGAATGGGTCTTATAATGGAAGGGGGTGGTCTTCTACTGAGGGTGTCTTCTATTAGAGGGAATACGGTAGTCGGGCTGGTTATACTGATTTATTTGTGATTTTAAAGCAAAATTTTTGAAAAAAATTGACTTACCGAAATCCAAATTTAAAATACCCAACTCGAAACCGAAGACTTTCCAGACCTACTAAACAGTGTTTTTCACGGGTACTCTGTCTTCGTACGGTATTTTAGACCAATTTTGAACCAGTTATTTTAATTTATTTCTCTTCAATCAGTGAAGGGTTTTACTGTTGTTTTCGGGTTTTACAAGCTCAGGAAAAATATTGGTTTCCAAATTTTTGGAATCATTAATTAAATGTAAAAAATCATAGTCTTATTTTATTGAAAGAAGCGAATGGGTTTCCAACTCTATAAAGTTGAAAGAGGAACTAATGTGTTTATAAATCCGAATTTTTACAGATTTTCTTACAAAGATTAGTCATAACTTTGCTCCAAATCAATGAAATTAAAAATCTTGGTATCATCCAAAAATTTCTTTAGAAGATTTTGGTAAATATTTTGAAAATTTAAAAGTAATTGTTAAAAATATTTCTTTAAATTTTTTCGATTTTTTATATATAAATTTAAAAAAATTAAATTTTGCTTAAAATGGTCAATTTATCATGAGTTGCAATTGTTCTCATTAATTTTGATTTTTAGTCTCTTTTTTTGTTTTTTTAGGTCATATTTGGGCAGTTTTTAGTCAGGGCTCGTATCCGTCCTTAGAATCAAAGGACGTCCTTTGAAATAGGCTGTCATCCTTTGAACTATCGGCACCACCGGACCCCGTTTACCTTAGATTTTCTCAAATTTTACTCTATTCAATTATTTTCTGTGCAAAATCTGTTACAAAAATACACCCAAATTTTGAAAAATTTCCCCGGCGGCGCCTATCGGCACCGCCTCCGCACCCCTCCCCACCCCTCCCCTCCCCCCCTCTTGAAAATTTGAATAAAATAACATTTTTATTTCAAATGATATCTTTTTGGAGTGTCCTTTGAATTCGCAAAATGTTCCCCCTATGTCCTTTGAAACCACCTTATCGGTGGTCCTTTGAAACCGAACTCTGCAGATACGAGCCCTGTGTTTAGTGCATATTTTAGGTCATATTTTGGTATTTTTCGGATTTTTAGGGCATATTTTATGGTCATATTTGGCGTTTTTTAAAGCTTTCAACATCTCTGTCCCTATTCACGGGGCATGTCGATTCGGCGCCAGAATTTTTAGCGCTTTGTAACTTTTTTCCTAGGCAGCCAAATTTTTTATTCTTAGTGTCTTTCGAATGATGTATATGATCTCTATTAGCCCTTCAAAAATTGAAAACTTTACCACCCTATAAAAAAGTTATGATTAAAAATAAACTTACAAAAATTCTCCGATTTTTCCCAACTTTTTACGACTTTTTGCGTTCTTCAAGTTGTAACTTTTTTAAAAGAATTGGTCAAAGTCGCTTAAGAATACCTTACTCATACCTTAAAAACCTTAAAGCTTTCGATTGGTACTAATTTGTAAAAATTGGTTCACAAAGAAAAAAAGTTACAAATCTTTCAAAAGTCTGGCGCCGAATCGACATAGACCCCCCTATTCATATTATATTCCACAGAATGTAATTCTCCACTTGTTGTTTCAAACACCATTATACTGAAAAGGGACAATGCAATTGATGGGTTCAATGTTCCAGAAAGTGTTCCAGCAGGTACAAAATTATTTGATTAAACGTTCATTGAACTGTTTCGGCATGGAGACAGACGGTGGCGCGTTAAGCGTCGTCGGCAAAAAAAAAGAATGATGGCATTTTAAGGAAAAAACGATAAGATGCCATGCCGAAAACAATTACCAAAACTCTGGAATTGTTAAGAGGAATTGATGGGTGCATCCCCAAAACGCCGTGACAAAAGACGCGCCGAAGGAATTTACAAAAAAAAACTCCA
>JBDPZO010000521.1:0-16161 GCA_039877585.1 Heterodera filipjevi | reverse complement strand
CCTCGTTTTTTTTCGGGTCTGTTCGGTTTTCAAACGGGGGGGGGGCAAAACCATATTTGCGAAAGTCAGATGCAGCAAAAGGGCTTTGAATCCAATTCCTCAATTGAAAATACTTATATTGTATAATCGCATAACAAGTTACGATACAGTATCGTAACTGTTTCTTCTTCTTCTTTGGCATAATTATGATCTCTACTAAACGGGGCGTGGCTTAGTTCGTCCCTCAAGCTCCGCCGCCCCATCCTACTATCAAAATTCATTTATTGCTGTTTGCTGTTTTTATACAAAAAATCAAAATTCCTGCCAATTTGGAGTCCCCTGTAAAAGCGAAACATTAAGGAAGTATGGTTCAACAGCCCCGGAATATTTTACGTCTCGCGGCGAATGTCGTCAATTTGCAATACAAAGTTTATAAGGTTGAGTGGTTTGAAAATGAAGCAAAAATACTCTATTTCTTATCGGTTTCAAGTCGTGTCCTCTAAAGAATAAGGGCTTCTTTTGTCGAAAGAAGTTAGACGATGAAAGTGGTTCGTGCGCGACCACATAATTAAATCGCCATGAAAGTGCTTTTCGTCCGGTCGAAATTGCGGTTGTTTTCACCAGAAATAGACAGGTCGCCACATGTTTTTCGTATTCGGGCCGAGAAGTATTTGGGGCTAAACGCACTCACACACACACACACACACACACACACACACACACACACACACACACCACACACACACACACACACACACACACACACACACACACCCACACCACATAATATTGGGTAATATTGAGGCCGTTTAGAATCGAAGACGATTTTGAGGTGATGCCTTCGATTGGATAATCAGTCCATTTTTACCGGAAAACAACGAAATGGGCCGAGAAAAGACCGGTGTCACAGAGAAGGCTCAAAAGTGACCATGCAGCGTATTGGGATAGCTAAAGGACGATCGGAAGATGGCGAAATCCACTGATCGAATCAAGAAATGTTAATTATATATAAGCTTTTTTTGACGTACATAACATAAATTGGTGCAATGTAGTGGCTTGAATGCAATGAAGGGCTTTTTTCAATTGCCTATTTATTACACCCTTTAAATTATTTTTGGGGTTTTGTGCAAACCACTACAGCAATGAAATGGTACGCTGCGGACTTAGGGTCCGTATCCTGGATGTTTTTTGAACAGCCTGATGACGCCAGCAGTGTGGAAGGAGTCATCGAGCAAGCACAGACATGGCCGAGGGAACCCCCCTGACATCACTCAGATCAGAAAGCATGACCCACTTTTTGCGGAGAGAGGGGGTTGCCCATACATCGTTGTGCTAAATTGAGCGTTTCCCTCTCTCGGTGTCGCGGTCACATCACCGAAGTTTTCGATTGAAAACAGCTCAGGTTGATAGCCGGACCAAGCGCTCGAAAAGCTTGGTGAATGCTCATGGTTGCGCGTGCATCCAAAAAACTGAACAACAACGTGGGCTAACGACAGTTCCCACATTGTATCACATGTTCAGGGCCGCGGAGGGAAAAGTTTTTTTGTTTTTGTGTTTTTTTCCTTATGGGGGGGTCCATATCGTTTATTCGCTGTACGATGTTGGCCCACTAATATCACTACGTATCGATTTTGCATGCGCTTTTCCCCATTGGTAGAGAAAGCGCCGGGAGGGAGGAAGGAGATGTGGATGATAGGTGCGCTGAAAGAAAAAACGGGACAAAGCGAGGGATATACGGGTGACGGGGTAATAATCCGATGCTCATTCGCACGTGGAAAGTGAGACTGCACGAACCACCGCATCTCTTTTGCACTTCGGGCGCGGGTGTCGTTTGTGTGCCCGTTCCTTCCCTATCTTGGGTTTTCTTGTTTTCGTTTTTCTTGACTCCCTTTTTTGCTTTTCCGTCCGCAGAACGCTTACTGATGATTGCTGGCAACTCGTTGACAAGCGCGGTATAATGGAAAGGCATGATGGCCACTATCATTGCTCTGAGCGCTAGCAACGGCAATATGTCCCTCTATGACCGTCAGGAACAGGGTCAGTTTCCCCCCCCTATCCCTACCCCCCTACCGCCAGCATTGGGAGTACGATGAAGATGCAATCGGATTCACCATCACCATTGGGGTGACAATTATTGCATGGTCATGCGTTGCTTCGTCGCTCCGCGCTTTCATTGCATCGAGAGCTGGTTTCAAAGTGTGGAATCGGCAAACATTAGCACAACCACAAGATCACAACGGCAGAGCCGAACATGGCACATACTGACGTGCCTCTATGCAAGACTGGTTTCAAGGATACCCACCTTTTTTTTTGGCAAGGAAATTCTACGCTTTTTTTTTTTTTTTTTTTTTTTTTTTTTTCTTTGCTAGCGCTCGCAAACAACGCGCTTTGATGCGTTTCCTTCCTCGGTCGGAGCGCATGCTTCGTTCTCCTGCATCCCGAAGGGAGAATGCGTACAGCATAGACCTCTTCAGTGGTTCAGGAATATTGTGGGTGGGCTAACATGAAAGATATCCGCCCTGCTCATGTCGCACCTTTAGAATCAGCCTTTCCGCACCTTTTCGCGCATTGTGCTCTTTGAGGATCCACCCAGAGTGCCTGCCACCAATTTGGAAGGGACCTTCTGGCCATCGTTTTGATGTGGTGGGGTTTCTGTCAAACGCCACTATGACCGTGTCCAAAAAAATTGTTTTCTTCTCATCAATTGGGAACGCAATAGCTGTGTCGATTGTGAATGCATATTACGGACGAGCCCTAAAGCACACGCTGGAATGCATTCGTCGTGGTGCACATGCCCAAAGAGTATTAATTACATTTAAAATGAGCTTACATTTGACAGGCGGCGGCGCCAAATAAGTTGGCCCCGAGCATCCCCTTGTGCCAAGGATAATGGCGTCAAATTCTTTGCCCTATTGTGCACAACCGCTCTCTCATTCTTTTTTTTTTTTATTCGTGTTTTTTTTTTCTTTTTTTTTTTTTTTTTTTTTTTTTTTCTTGCATCAGTTCTGAGCTGCATCAAAGGCCCATCTGTTCATTTGCTCAACGTGCAATAACATTTGTCGTCGTGTTTCAGCGTAACGACCGACGCCGCACATTTTCACAAAATATTGCAGGCGTTTGCAAGGTCTCATCCGTTCTCTTTCTTTTCCTCTCCCTGGTGCTTTCTTAACATGTCACCACGCCAAAGCGAGGCTGCGTTATGCACAAATTGCATGTTCCCGGAGAAAACCCACAATACAGGATCATTCTTTGTTGGGACACAGAGACTCGCTGGAGCCCACGGATGGAGGGGCGGCACCAACTCATAGGTCAATTTTCTGTCGGCTCGCGTCAGCCTGCACAGAGGTGCACGCCGTTCGGCTCATGACGGATAATAATGATTTGCGAAATATGCATGCAGTAAATATGCCGTAGTGAGGTCGAAAAGGTGGGTCAGCGTGTTTTAATAACAAAAATAAAGCTGAGTCGACCCTTGCCCTGCCAGTGATGTCCAGAGGACGGCCGAGATTTGAGCCCGTCCCCCGATTTTGTGAATGGGACTATTATGCACGCGTGGTGTGAAAATATTCAAAACATATATTTGGGTAAATTTAGGGTTATCGATTTTATTATTTTCAACACGCTCCTGGGTGCTTAAGGCACACAATGCGTCCGATTTGATGGACATTTCGTACTTCGCTAGTTGGGCGATCCCGGATGCGACCCAATGTTGGTGATGAATGGCCTCAGATTGCGAGTTTCGTCTACAACATCGTGTCCTCCCAATTCGTTCCTTGTTTGGCGCATTCATGCCTCCTGTTTTCCCATACGGCTCGAAGGGCTAAAGCACATTTCAACCTCGACTGCTTCGGACAACCTTTCTTTCCTTATGGTTCACAAAGGTTAAAACTTAGTATTACTGAGAAACCGAAACAATTAAGGTTTTTAGGGACACTATAACATTCGGCTCCCCCATTTTCAAGAAGAGAGCACTATTTCCTTCCCTGCTCAATGCAGGAGTCCAACGAGAAAATTTTGACATATGGTTATTTTTCAAAGTAAAAATCCTAAGTCTAAGCAAATTCCGTCAAATTTCTATGGATGTCTTGCCCATCAGTTTTCATTGTTTCCCGAGCAGTGGTAGAAACGAAATGACAGAGCGAGCATTTTTGGTAATTTTTTTCATAAAAAAGATCATGAGTTTGCATGCAACAATAAAGCTATCAAATATTTGGATTGGAGCCGCCAAGTTGGAGCATACGGTCTAGATCATCTATAATTGAAGAGAAAATGAAAATTCGGTTTCTTTTATAGGTTCAATTAACCGAAAGGACTAGTTTCGATTAAGTCGCGATTAAGGTTCGGTTTACCAAAGCGGTCAGTTCGGTACCGGTTTCGGATCTGAAAAGGCGAGCAAAAAAACAATGAAGGAAAATACCCGGGTCCCGACATTTGCGGTCCGACTTTTGCGGCTATGTCCAAAATTGGGTCCAAATTTAGGTTGCATTAACCCAAATGTCCTAAAAGGATTAATAATAGAGAAAACAGCATTTTTGACCCTTTAGGTAATTCATTGGGGTGTTTTTTATAATTTATAATTTTTTGAAACACCTCTAAGAACGCAATTCTCGGACAAAATTCATCTATTAGCCTTTATTAAAACTTTTGAGGACTTTGGGACTAATGCAACATAAATTTGGACCCAATTTTGGGCATAGCTGCAAAGTCGGGCCGCAAATGTCGGGGCCGCAAATGTCAGGGCACCGAAATAACAACCCAAGATAGCACACGAATGCATGCAAAAAAGTGGCCTAAAGAATGCACATCAAAAAGTGAACGCAAATGGGACGACGATGGAACAGGTTGGCAGAATACTCAGCAAAAAGCGTAGAGAAGTACAAAAAAAGGTTTAGGCGAGAGAATTAAAACAATTATTTTGATTTGATAAAATTCTAAGTCAGGCACTTTAGGGCGCACCCTTTTGTCATTTTTTCCAAAACTTTGGCCAAACAAACTCAATAGCTCCGAATGTCTACCATTAATTTGATGAAGCTATTTCAACAAATGAGGGGAACACTGGTAAGCGGTGAAAAATGGGGAGAGGAGCAAAAAACAATGGAGGAAAGTAAACCAAAGATAGCACACGAATACATGCAAAAAGGGCGTAAGAATGCACACTTAGAATACTTTTGGGCATTTGAAAAATAATTGAACAACTGCCCCTGGAAGAACAAAAAGTGAACGCAAATGGGACGACGATGGAACAAGTTGGAGAAAGCTCAGCGAAAAGCATATGAGTAGGGCAAAAAGAGGATTTAGGGTAAAAAATAAAAAAAGCAACTTCAAATCAATTTTTTTTTTGGTTGTTTTAATGATTTAACTTAGTTCGATTGCCCACGATTGGGAAAGAGAGTTTCTGACACATTTCGAAGCCCCCGCCCCACGATCTGGGGCCGAAATAAACTGGCAAAGCTGGGTGAATATGTTTCCAATTTCTTTAAATTACTTAATATTATTTCTCCTTTTTTTTGCAGATGCCGCCCAAGTGATTCCATAGCCCACCCATGAACTATGAACAGAATTAACATTTAATTCAGAAAGATATTGTGAAAAATATTATGAATTTGGCGCCAAAAAAATGAGAGAGACTAGCTTACTAAAATTAGGCGATGATTAAATAGAGACAAATAATAATAAGTTTTTCCAAAACGAGAAACTTTAGGCACCAAATATTTTTTTACAAATTCTTTGTCTCAAATTTAAAAACAACGTTAAAAGATAAAATCTTATGGTGCCCAAACTTTCCATTCACATCGGACATCAACCACACTTCTTTTCCACTTTGCCGTGAACACGGACTCGTTTTAAAATGTTTCTATAAAAATTAAATTACAGTTTCTTCCCCTAATTCCGTACAGTCAAATTGCCCGCCCAGGCGAATCGCTTCTTACAAAGACTTTCGAAATTCTTCACGCCTTAAAAAATATTTGAGTTCAGTTTTGGTTTTTTGCAAAAGATCGTTACATTTTTTCAATGATCTGCTAATCCGGAGGTACCGTACCCTATTTGTATTGGGCGTTACCCCGATGTGTACTGTCTTGCGTGTTATATGTTAAAAAATGTCTAACATCCGCTGTCTGAGCACCCACGCTAAACAAGTACAAATCCGCCCATTACGAATATGGCTTTTTTAGGCTGATCCCCCCTCCCAATAAATATATAAACAAGTTTTAGAAAGGCTCATTTTTCTTGTTTAAGGAAAATATTGTAAAAGATTTAACATTTATTCCTTTTGATAAAAATGCGTGTTGACCTGAGTGCACAATCTGGTGTTTTAGCATATTGTGCTGACTCGCAAACGTCTTACGTCATAACGGCCATTGGGGCACTTTAAATTAAGAAATTATAATTTTAAATTTCAAAAAATTTGTTGTAAACAAGGGCCCATTACCGCCCTCTTCGGCTGCCGGAAGCACCGGAACTGGTGCAGGCACAGACGACGCTGCTGGCACCGATGGTGCAGCCACTGGCAATGGTGCAGCGACCGCCGGTGCTACAGGCAGTGGCGCATGCACCGGTGATTGTGAAGCCACTGGCGATGGTGCAGCGACCGCCGGTGCTACAGGCAGTGGCGCATGCACCGGTGATTGTGCAGCCACTGGTGATGGTGCAGCGAACGCCGGTGCTACAGGCAGTGGCACATGCACCGGTGATGGTGCAGGCACCAATGGTGCGATCGCTTCTATAATTTTGTTGCAAATTTCGTGCCATTAAAAAAAGAATTGGAGTGGGGGGGGGGGGGGGGGTAGACCCAGTTTCCCTTACCGTACACTGAAGCATTTGACGGAGCGCTTCGAGGGCTTCTCGTATGTGATAGCCAAACCGGTCGTTCCACGATTCGGTGTACAATTTGTGTCTTTAATCAAAATTTTATTTTTTTTTACTTGGACTAAACTAACTAAATTTTCGGCCAGATAGGCATTTGTTCTATTTTGCACATATTGGTCAAGGTAAGGCCTCTTAAACAAATTTTTAATTTTTAAATAAACTTTATTTTACAATATTTTCCAACACTGGTGGGAGCAAGAATGGCATCAAAAATCGGGGGTCAAATGGGAGAGGAATTGGGCGGAATAGCATATGCTGCATTTTGCGGAAAAATATTTTTTAATATTAAGTAAATTTTTTGCGGCCTTTCACTGAAGTTAAATACACATTTCTGCCCCACCATCCCCTCCCGTTCCGCCCCCCCCCCCCGCTTCCGTGCGCAATTTTCCCAAAAAAAACCGTTAAGTTCGGAAACGGAAGCTGCTGATGCCTCTTCCCTCCACACCATAAAATTTTTTTGGCTGACTTTTCGTTGCGCAAGGTGTACCAGCGAACGGACATAAAATTTCAAGTTGACAGATTCAGCTTAGAAAATTTAGCCCCCCCCCCTGCCCCCCCCCCCCTCCATCCGCGTTCGCACCAGCGCACAAGTCGTAAACTTTTTGGACGGGTCCCCCGCCTTTTGTTTTGCCAAATACGTCTTTTGCTGACTCCTCGCTTTGCCCAAAGGCGCTCTACCAAATAGTAAACGATTCTGAGATTAACGAATATTCAAATTTAGAATCCTCAAGTATGATGGTCTTTAATCTTATGCCTTTGACTTGTGAAATTCGTGATTTGAAACTTAAATGAAATGCGAATTTGAAGCGAAATGTGAAAATTAAATTTGAAGCAGATATTTTAAAACCTGATATTTGGTCTTAAAATGCCTTAGAAATATTAAAGTCATAATTTAAAACTTAAATGGAAATGTGAATTTGGAAGCGAAATGTGAAAATTAAATTTGAACAGATATTTTAAAATCTGATCATTGGTCTTAAAACGCCTTAAAAATTTTAAAGTCATAATTTAAAACTTAAAGAGAAATCCAAATTTTGAAGCAAAAAGTGAAAATGAAACGAAACGTGAAAATCAAATTTGGATATGCATATTTGAAAATCTGATCTTTCGCCTTAAATCGACTTAGAAATTTAGAAGACGCTCATTAAAAGTGTGAATCAATTATAAATGGATATTTTAAAAATGGTCTTTGCTCTTATGTATTGATATAAATATAAGCATCGAACAGCTTGGCTTTACGCATCTCTCCTCAATCTCTTCTTTGTAAATTTCCCTTCACTTATCCGAATATACTGTTACCGTAATAGAAGTTAATTTATGCATTTAATTCATATTTAAATAAAAGATAACAAAAAATTTGTGCAAAATACCCAATTTTTCTGTAATATGGGCCGGCTCCGATCGAAAAGTATATCTCCGGTACCCGACAGACATGCGAAAAGTCGGGTACGTTTTTTTCAAAGAATGGCGGATGCACTAGGCGGGCCCAGGCGATGCCTAACACCGAATCCCGACCAAATTTTGAATGATGGAGGATATGTTCCTTCAATTCGACTACGGAAAATGGCGAAGGAAAATACGTCCGTTTTTTGCACCGGATGTGACCAAAAAGTCCAAAAGCGGCGCCGTCGCATCAGCCCGGAGACAAGCATCGCATTGCAGAGGAAAAGAAAGAGAGGCAGCATTACCGTGACATGAAAAAAATGGTTGCAGAGATGAAAAAGAATTTAATGGAAAAATTAAAAAATTAAACGTGAAATTGTCCAATGGTGATTTTGCCTTCCTTCATGGGCTACTATTTTATATAAAGACTCTTATGTCCCCAAATATTCACATGAATTTTAATGTGAATCATTTATTCCCCTTATTTTCATCATTTAAACTTTGATTGAAATAAATAATAAGCAGAATGAAATATATAAATAAAAATAGATTAAAAAATAAAATTTTTTTATCAGAACAAACATCTCATCCAACAAAGTTTTGATAATTAAATATCACAAAATGTTTTTAGAGCGATTAGTGATTTAAATAAAATTTAGCTTTTAATTTGAACATGCTTTTGCCTAATGGATAGTGAGCTTAATTTGGATGGTTGGTTCGACGGGTTCGATCCCCCGCAGCAATGTCTGAATTAATTACGGCAGAAATTAGCCAATAGGTTTGGGCCTGGCGGTGAACATTTGAGCGCTGACAACCAGATTGGGGCTGGCGCTCAAATGGCCGGCTGAGCGCTGGTACTCAGTTGTCACTGGCGCTCAAATGTCCCGCTCCATTGGTCCTTACACTACTGCTCGGTCTTCTTTTTTCGGGTTTTTTCTTTCAATTTTTACCAAAACCGACGGACCAAAAAAATTTGTATAACACAAAAAAAATAATTAAATGTGTATTAAGTTATAGAGTCTATAAATTGAACAGCGTTACACTCAATCCTTGAAGAAGAATGGGTTTAACGGATAGAGCCTTGGCCCAAATAAAATTTGCTTTGAAATTCGACCCTTAATAATGAGTGAAATAAATATATAGAAAAGATTGAGTTTACTGTAATTAAATTTATAAATAACTATTTAAAATTTGGTGTATAATATTAATAGTTTATGTTTTTATCAATATATGTGTAATTAATTGTTAATTTAATATTTAGTTAGTCGTCATTGCTATATATAGGTTTGTTGGCAGCCGGTTTTAAACCGGCCCCTGATTTTCGGATAGGCCTGTTTATTGTCTGACACCGGCGCTAGGAATTTTCGACAGCGGACTTTTCGACGGAAGGACTTTTCGACAGTGGCCTTTTCGACAGTGAAGGATTTTCGACAGCGAAGGACTTTTCGACAGTCCTCAAATAAATTGAATATTTTAATTAAAATTTTAATTGTTTAAATTAAATTATATTTTAACTTAATTTTTGTGAATTAAGGAATTGTTTAAAAATAATATTTATAAACCACTGGATTACAAATCGCGCTACTAATTTAGCAGATTTTAAAAGGCATTATTGATTTTCAGCATTTCTATGACCCATGAAGAGTTTTTCTTATCAATAATACGAAACAAATTATTTGTTTGCCCTTTTTTTCTCGACCTACAGCATTATCATTTTTCAAAACTAATTTTTCTGTCGAAAAGTCGCTGTCGAAAGTCCTAATAAATTATAAAATTTTCTGTCGAAATGTCCTTCTGTCGAAAAGTCCGCTGTCGAAAAGTCCGGCGCCCTGGTTAACCCAAAACCGAAACTCTTAGAGAGCAAATCATTTTTTGAATTCTCTCAATTGAAGCCTAATTTTACACAAAATTTTTGTCAACCCGACTTAAAAGCTGACTAGTTTTTCTTGACCCGGAAGTTTTGTGGTTTGGCTCGATTAAAATTCTGTTTGACGCTCAGATGCTTTCCAAAAATCTCTGTTTTTTTTTTTAATTAATTACAAATCCCTTCTCAGTACAAAAAGCGTTTCTCTGACAATGTAACGTGATATATGAAAATTTAAAAAATCAGAACATCCAGTCGAAATAATCAGAGTTTGTTCCCAAAATCAGAGCATACATTTTTGAAAAATAATTACCCAGCAATTGTACATCAATTTATCCAATTAAATGAATATCAAATACCATATTTTTCATTACCCATAATCATTTTGAGCAATTGTGACCGGAATAAGCAAATTGTATAGTTCGGGCAAAAAAGTCTTAATTCTGTTTAGTTTGGTTTTAAATGTCGGGTTTTGAAATGAGTCGAATTTTTTAATTTTAGAAAATTTCACTGACAATGTAAACTGAA
Source organism: Heterodera filipjevi (assembly GCA_039877585.1). Taxonomy (NCBI): domain Eukaryota; kingdom Metazoa; phylum Nematoda; class Chromadorea; order Rhabditida; family Heteroderidae; genus Heterodera; species Heterodera filipjevi. Next base: position 5,540 of record JBDPZO010000521.1, on the reverse strand, counting down.
CAAGACAAATGCACATTCAATTTTAGAACATTCTATCATTTTATTTCTCTTTGGTTGATATAAAAAAATGATTAGAAAAATAAAATAATAAACAATAATGTAAAATCAAAAATTAGAAATTGAGTAAAATCTATAGAATTATTGAGTATAATTTTCGTTTATTTATTAATTTTTTCACAAAAATCTCTAATATTTTAATCATCTATTGCTGAGAATGTATGCATCCATATCATGCAATGTCTGCAGCATTGGCCTTCTCCAAAATGTCCTTGAAGAAGAACGGATTGAACGGATAGCCTTGGCCCAAATAAAATTTGCTTTGGAATTCGACCCTTAATAAAGAGTGAAATAAATATATGGAAAACAATGAGTTACGGTATCGCATAAATGATACGGTATAATAACGAAGTATTGTAATTCAGTGCCGCTTTTACCATGTTAGGAAGATTATCGTAGCTATTAGCTACTGTATTTAGTCCGTAACCAAAACAATTAGAGTCGACATTTTTTATTATATTTTAAATTTTAATTAAAATATGGAAAATATTTTTTTACCAATGAAGTCGAAGTGTGTGAAGAAAGGCAGACAAACCCTCCATAAGCACCAAAATTGAGAAGGTCAAAATAGCAAAAGCGAAAAAGACCACATAAAGCACAATGTAAGCGGTGACACCAAGCGGAAAGGCCAAACGCATTTTTGAGAACCTGAAATTAGCAAATCAATTAATAAAAAATAAAAAATATTGTAAATAATTAAATGTATTAAAAATAATTCATTAAATATTAATAAAAAGTATTAAAAGTTTAAAGATAAATTAATAATTAAATATAATATTTTAATTAGGGTTCGGCAAATGCGGTTTTTCGGTATTCGCTATCGTATATACCGATACCGAATAATGCCAAATTTCAAAATATTTGGGTAGGTATACCAGTCGGTATTCCGGTATATTTTTCGGTATTGCTATTATACAAAATACTAATTCGGTATACCGAACGGTATATACTGAAAAAATACCGAACGGTATACCGAAAAATACCGCGGTATACCACCGATACCGTGAAGAACACTAATTTTAATGAAAGGTTTGAAAATAAATTTATTAAATATTAATGAAATAATAAATAAATAAAAATAAAAATAATAGTAATTATATTTGAAAAAATTGAATATAAAGTTAAACAATAATTATTTTGTTAAATATATAAAAATATTTAACAAATGCTTTAGATTTTTAAAGGCAAAAATTTTGTATAAATTACAGTATCTTACCATAGTCCAAAGCACTTCAGACAGTTGTGCGTGTGCAAGAGAAAGAGCCCAAAGCCGAAGGTACGACGCTGTGTGGGACACACATCCGAGCACATATTCAATGGTGTGAATTGACTGATGGACCATAATGTCGCCAAAAGACTGAAAAACGATAAATTGTCAAATTGAATTTTGAAAAAGCAAAAATTGAAGGCCAAATTTCTAAATTTTGGGTGCATAACTGATCAAACCGAAGACAAATTGTTTCAAAAAAAAATTTTTATTAGTAATTATTTTGACACTTAAAAACTAATCTTAATATGTTTTTTTATAAAAAAAAAACAATTCAAATAAACCTAAAAAAAAAAAAAAAGATTTGTAAAACTTAAATAAGAAAGTGCCTAAGCGGTCCTTAAAACTGAGCATGTCTATGATTTTCATGATCCTTTTTGTCATGATAGCCCATGATCGTATTTTCAACCAAAAAGCCATAAGAAACAAGTTAGGTCAGTTTTAGGAATATCAACTAGAGCCCGGACGGGAGCGGGGGTTTTTCTCGGGGGTCCCGCTCCCGTTCCCGGGTTTTTATTGGAAATTACCGGGTGCGGGGGTCCCGGAAAAACGGGGGTTTTTTCCCCGGGAGCCCCGTTCCCGGGTCATCGTGGTCCCCCGTTCCCGTTCCGGGGTTTCTCAAAATTCCGGGCTCTAATATCAACAAGGCTTACTTCGTCATGGTGACCACCACCACCATGTGCACCTCCGACATGATCATGGGTCATTTCGTCAATGGAGTGCACTTCGTCATGTTTCGTCCCATTCCTCCCATTTCGCATCACTCGCATCTCCTCCTTTTGCATATTGATACGAACACTCTGAAAATTTACTATACATACCACAGGGATGCAGCTGATTTCCGATTTCCCGGGCCGGAATTCCGTTTTCCGAAAAAAAATTTGGGTATCGGATTTACGATGATTTTGGGGAAAAAACAGGTATTAATTTTATTAAAAAATCAAAGCGAGTGTTGGGTGAAATATTTTAGATAGATACTACCAGACCGTAACTCAGTCAGTTTAAAATTTTCCATAGAATTAAAAATTACCATTTTGGGGTAAATCTTTAACAATTAATTCTATTAAAAATTTCAAAGTTTCCCCGATGGCACCTATCGGCATCACCGACCACCATCCTTTCAATTTATAAAAATTAAAAAACAAGCCAAAAAAAGGCATAAATAAAGCTCAAATTATCGTGAAGAGTGAAAACATTTCCGGTTTCCGAAATCCGTTTTTCGGAAAAAAAAAATTTGTGCATCGGAATTATTTGAAATCAAAGAATTGGCTGCAACCCTGCTACATTCCATGTTAAACTACTGATGTGCAAAAAGCAATGAAACTTAATGTTCTGCCCACAAATTTTTATTAGGTGCCCAAAGTGTAAATGCGTTTTGAGAGTACGGTACTTTTTAGAGTGTGCCGCCTAAACAAGATTTAAAAAATTACTGTAGCCTACTCTCTAAAAATTTGCAATGGAATTAAGTTCACTCAATTAATTTTTAAACAAAAAATTGAAATTTCATTTTTTAACATTTATTTTTATAATGTTCCACCATATTGTCGGAGACAGCTCGTTTTGCGCGCCGTTGATGCATCAGAATGTGCAACGGCTTTCCAAACAGCATAATTGGGATGCAAAAGACAGCAATAATGACGAGAATTGCCTCAACATATGACTGAAAAAATGGGATAAAATTGTAAAAATTGAAAAAAAAATGGAAGTGAATAAAAAATTTAAAAAAAGAGACTAAAAATCGTGCTGGGTCGTTTCATAAAAACCGCCACTTTGGGTGTTTTATAAATTCCGCCATTTTACAGATTTTTCGACAAAAAACTCTTTATAACCTTGCTCAGATGCAACCAAATTACACAATCTTGGTATGGTCCAATAGCTATTAGATAGCTCTATTAGCCATCCAAATTTCAAAAACTTGTTTAATTTGGAGAAAAACATAGAGTTTTTTGCACTTTTTATGGCTACAACTTTCTTAAATCTCAATCAGATTTTTTTTAATTTGGTAGGCTAATAGAGCTATCTAATAGCTACCGGCCACACCAAGATTGTTAAATTTGGTTGCGTTTGAGCAAAGATATGTCTGTAAAATTTGCGGATTTATGGAACGACCATGATGGCGGAATTTATGAAACGCCCACTTGGCAGTTTTTATGAAACGCCCAAAGTGGCGGTTTTTATGAAACGACCTAGCACCACTAAAAATGGTAGCAAAATTTAAATTCTATTCTAATTGCCAACCTGGCCAGGGTACCATTGGTTGAGGTAACAACCAGGTAATTCTTTGCCATTGTTATCTTCAAAACCGGCATCGCGTGACTTGAACATAAACCTTAGGAAAAATTTTGCAAAAAAATGACGGATTATCTTCCAAAAAATTTACATGTTGATGAGACCAATCTGAAAAAGAATGGAGAAAAATGTCATTTTTTAAAGTAAAAAATGGATGAAAGAGTTAAATTATATTGAAGTTGAATATTTTTTGAAATTTCTATTTTAATTTTAATATAAAATTTTCTTACCAAAAGTGAAGGAGCACAATGGGATCCTGGATAATGTTGAGCTAAAAAAAGATATTTATTGTGTAAAAAATGAAATGGAATTTCAAAAAAATGGGTCCGGATAAATTTTGCGATATTTTTCATCTTAATTAAATTTTCAAAAAATTATTTTAAAAATATGCAAAGCAAACTCTTCTAATTGATGAATTTTTGGGAAAAATTTATGGCTTTAAATTTTATAAAAAATAATTTCTTTATTATTTATTTCATTTTTTTACATAATATTGTTGTCGGCTCAACCCAAAAGAACAGCCATTTGGCGATTATTTGAAGGCACAAATAAATGAAAATTGATGCCATGAAAATCAGCTGTGGAATAAAAACTGTGTAAACTTCAATTGGCGATTCGAAAAATCTAAAATTTAAATTAAAAATAAAATAATTTTTTAAAAATAAAATTGAAAAAAATACTTATAATTTCGATACGAAAGTGCCACACCGAAGGTCATTTGTGTGATGCCAACAATCACACTCAGCTTCATTTTCATTGAATTTAAAAAGTTCAACTTGTTATTGTCCGCCAAATTCCAAACGGGGTCCACTCCAAACTAAATTAATAAAATAGATTTAAACATAAATAAAATTAATGAAACATATTGAGAAATAAATAAAATTAAAGAAACTAATGTTCAACGTATAGTAAATTAATAAATATATTCAGAAATAAATAGAATTAATGGAACAACCGAATACTAAACCAGGGGTGCCCTTTGTACTTATAAGTATTGTACTTATTTGAGCTCAATGTACTTTTTTGTACTTATTTTTGGGGCTCAAAGAAAATTTCCGATTTTTATGGCAATATTTAAAAGAAAATTATTTTTTTGAAACGAATTTTTTAAACAAAATCTTAACAAGATTTCCTAAATATTCAAAATTTCGGCAGAAATTTCTATGTATCACATATTTTTAGCTTAAATTATTTAGCGCAAATATAAATTCACGCTGATTATGACGCGTGAATTTCAAGGCATAAAAGTGAATATTTTTTAAAAATTTTTCCGGCGGCGCCTATCGGCACCGCCGGACATTCAATCCTATTGAAATCACAAAATGATTATTTTTGGGGGAAATTCTGTTAAGAAATAGGCCATAAATTTTCAAAATTTCCCCGGTGGTGCCTATCGGCACCACCAATTCTTTCTTTTTCAAAAAATTTCAATTCTCATTTCAAAGCCGGAATTGCTCAAAAAAATTGTTGGAGGAGAAAATATGTCCCGGTTACTGATTTTGATGAATAAAAAGTAAGATTAGGCTTCAAAACAACGTTTTCAAAAATGTACTTATTTTTGACCCCTAAAACTTATTTTTGACCATCGATGTACTTATTCAAGGGCATTCCTGTACTAAACCCTTTTTAAAAATAAGACTAATGCAACTACCGTATCAAAACATCAAAATATTAAAAAATATTTTTAGGCTCAAACGGAAAATGGAAATTTTTTTTTGCCGCACGGGGTGAGATTTTTACTTGACTTTTAGAACTAAGCATTTGTTTATTGGTCCGGAATCGTCCATAATTCTCTTTCCAAAGCTCGGCTGACTCACTCTTACGAAGCTATTCTCAGTCTGTAATCTCCAGGAAGCCCATGGTTTGCATATGAAAATTTTTTAAAGCATCATTTGGCTGGCAAAAAACTGGGGGGGGGGGGGAGCAA
>JBDPZO010000520.1:0-13321 GCA_039877585.1 Heterodera filipjevi | reverse complement strand
CGTGATCGGCGCCGGCGCCGTCTAAGGTAAAAAAAAGCCAAAAATTTTTTACTAAATTTCATTTGCCGTTGCCGATTCTGCATCATTTGCCAATATATTCTTCAAATTAACGGCCCACCCCCAAGTTATCCTCTCATCAAAGAGTTCCCCCCATCTTATATTTAGCTTGATAAAAAAAGGACTGCGTAAATGACATTTTGGCGAGTATATCGGCGTCACAAAGCGTAGAAGAGGGAAAATTTAAAATTTTCAGATTCAAATCCCCCCATGGCAGAAAATTTCGTTAAGTTCGGCCATTGAACAGCAAATACATGTTGTAGGACTCCATGTGCCATAAAATTATCCTAAAATTATTATTGAGATAAAATGAAATATTAAATAAAAAAAAATTGACCTAGGCGTAACATTAAATAAAATATTATAAAAGAAAGGTAAATAAACTTCAGTATCGAATACAGTAATGAAAATTGCTAAACAATAATTTTAAATATGGTAATACTAACAAATAATAATAAATACAATATGGAAACAATTCAACTAAAAAAAACATTCAACTTAATTTAACTCAAATCCACATAGAAATCAATATTTTTCGTGCTTCTTCCAATCTTAATTATTTTTGGATTATTAAAATTTTATTTAATAAAAATATTAAAATTTAAAAGAAAAAAATATTTAAAGAAAATACAACCTAATTGGAATAAGACTGTGACTTATTCTTCATTTTTTACTTAATTTTCTGCTTTTTCACCTGAAACATATCCAGACTTTCGTCCTTTTCATAGTGCGCAACTTTTGTTTCCGTCTCACTGATTGTGTGGCTACCAGACATTTGCGGACGGACATTTGCGGACGGACATTTGCGGACGGACATTTGCGGACAGACATTTGCGGACGGACATTTGCGGACGGACATTTGCGGACGGACATTTGCGGACGAACTGAAAAATAAAAATTAAAATTAAAACTTTTAATTTAAAATTGATAGAAAATTCGATAGAGCGGGCCTCATCAGTACGGAACTCTATCAAAATTTTCAAAAAAATTATGTTTCGGCCCTTATCCGTATACACGGCACACAAGCAAAGCAAAGCAAATTACAAAAATCAAATTCATTATTTAATTTCACGGCTTGCCAAAGGCCTAACTGGCGTCAACCATAATCAACTAATGCATTCAATAAGATCGAGTTTCCTGTTCTGATTTTGGATTGTATACAAAAATAAAGATGACATTCCATGCTTATCAGCCTTGGCTCGTTTTATGCGTTCATCTGGGCCTTTACCAAACTTTTAATAATTTTTGTTAAAAAAATCCTACCGAAAAAACAAATTTCATCTAACGATTCTTTGCCCATGTAATCTGCGACTCTTTCGAAAAAATTTTCAATATTAAATTCTTTAAGGTGCACAGTAAAATCAGACTCGTCCACTGAGAAATGTAACGGGAAAAAATCTTCAGCTATTGAGGGTTCTAAAGTATTTCATATACTAGTATAAACACAATTTTAAGACAAACCGTCATTAAGAAGGTCGACTAATTCATCTAGAAGTATAGCAACTAAAGCACCTATTCCTCCCGCCAACACATCATTGGGTTTTAAGTTGCGTGCTTCTCGCAAAAGTCGCCCTAAGTTTAAGTGCATTTTTGGGAAATGTAGTTTAGCACCAATAGGAATAATAGCGCAGAAGACAAGAAAAAGATTAAACCACATTTTTGGAAGCTAATGAAAAAAATTTTTTATCTGCTCAAACTTTTATACTCATTTTCTTTGCTAATTAATTTCCGTCACACCAAAAGCAATTATCCTTCACATTTTCTTTGCTAATTAATTTCCGTCACACCAAAAGCGGTTTCTGCGATCATCAGCCAAACAAAGAATATAAAACGAAGAAAAATTTTTTCCTTCTCATATTTTTAGTCAAATAAGTAATTTACAAAAATAAACAATCCTAAAAGTTATTTTCCGTTCTTCTTCCAAGGCGCGATCAATATATCATAAACTTCTTAAAATACAACACTTTAAATCATGCACTAGAATATCTTATTTTAATTAGTTTCGGCCATTTAGACAATGTTTTTCCTAATTTTGATTATTCTTCTATCTTTGCACCATGCCTCCCAATGCAAACAACAAAAAAACAAGACTTAGTATATTTTGGAGGGTACGAATATCGTAAAAAAGGCCAAAGTGTAGATGGAATGACCCAGTTTTGGCAGTGTACCTTTAAAACGTGTCCCGGGAGGGGGCATGGGCCAATAAACAGAAACGAAATTACCAAAATTGTTTCGCAGCATAACCATCCAACTATCTCAACTTATCATACAGTAAATAGCCCTTTTTTATTGTTCTGAAATTAGTTATTAACAGGTACGGGAACGTAAAGAAGAGATTAAAGACATAGCGATAGCAAATCCTGTTGAGTCTGTTAGAGAAGTAAATGTGCGAGTAAGACAAGGACTAACTGATGAACAATTAATGTCGATGCCTGAACCAAGTTCGGTTCAGCGTCAGGTCAATAGAATGAGAGAAATTCAAGATCGACAGGCAGTAGACGTGAGAGAACTGCTCAGAATAGTTATTGAGGTTTGCTCAGTTTTGTTTATACCATTATTTTCAAAATTCCTTATGTGTAGTGAATATTTAAGGGCGAGTTTGCAATTGATTACCAAGGTCAAAGATTTTTACTGCATGATTCGCGTACAGATGACCCCAACGACGTTGTTTTTTTTATATTTTCAACGGATCTGGGTCTGAATAGGTTATCGACTTTTAATCGATGGTCCGCGGATGGTACATTTAAGGTATGATTAAAAGCATTCATGGGTTCCAGTGTGGTTTAGATTGTGCCCACCTCTTTTCTTCAGCTATATACAATTAATGTTTTATTGGATCAGTCCTCCATTCCTTCGGCATTTATTTTAATGGCCAACAAAGCAACGAGAACATATACCCGGGCTTTTGAAGTCTAATTTTTTATTCGTAAAGAAACAATTTTTTATCTTCGGCCTAGGTTTTGAGAGGTCACCTCCGTAATAATCCAGCATCAGTAGTGATTGATTTTGAGCAAGGTGACTAATGCAGATATTATTTAAGTAATCAAAAAATAGGTGCGAAAAATGCTTTTCTCCAAGTTTGGCCGGATATACAAATAAGAATGTGTCTTTTTCATCTATCCCAATCTGTCCTCCGTTATGTGCAGGTGTATTATTTTTATCTGCGTTGTTTGACCTTAATGAATATTTTTCAGAGAAATGGGTTAATTCGACAATATGAAGAAAATGAGCAATTTCGAAAATATGTCCGATCGATTGCCGCACTTGCTTTTCTTCCGCCTAATCTTATAGAGGGATCGTTTGATATTTTGCATGGGCGGGCCCCAATTGAAGCACGCCCTATTTTTGAGTATTTTAGAAGGTTCTCTGCAATATTTATCTATTTAATTATGTTAATAATTAGGACATATATTGTTCGGGATAATGGGGATGACCCTTTATTCCCGATCGCATGTTGGAACCACCACCAAGCTGTTATAGATGATCTGTGTAGAACAAACAATGCTATGGTAAACGTTCATGGATTGCTTATTTATAGATTGAATTTAGGAAGCATTCCATCTAACATTACGGCGTAAATTTCACAATATGCACCCACCCCTTTCCAAGTAAAATTAAGTTCTTGCCCTAATTACCACATAGTTTTATAGGTTAATTTTGGTGCTAAAAGAAGAAGAGCGTGTAGCGCAAGATCGTGTTCGAACATATGAATTAGATCCCACCCGGGGGTTAAACTTGCAGCCAAGAAGGAGGACATATATTAATAATGATAAGGCGATAAGAACACTCGTTACTAGATTCGATGCACGTGAAGATCCCCAACCAGACGAGATTGTTCAGCATTTAGGGGCTCTCCAATATCGCTTGGTATCAAATGGGTTTGATCAATGGGACGCATAAATAAAAATAAACATTTATTAATTTTTGGGAAACTAAATAATGAATTTGATTTTTGTAATTTGCTTTGCTTTGCTTGTGTGCCGTGTATACGGATAAGGGCCGAAACATAATTTTTTTGAAAATTTTGATAGAGTTCCGTACTGATGAGGCCCGCTCTATCGAATTTTCTATCAATTTTAAATTAAAAGTTTTAATTTTAATTTTTATTTTTCAGTTCGTCCGCAAATGTCCGTCCGCAAATGTCCGTCCGCAAATGTCCGTCCGCAAATGTCCGTCCGCAAATGTCCGTCCGCAAATGTCCGTCCGCAAATGTCTGGACACCCAACTGATGCTATTTTCTGAACAGATATAGCTTTTGAACAATTCCAAATTTAAAATCAGAATTGCCTTCGAAATATTTCGAAAAAAGCATACCGTCGTCAAAAAAATAATATTATAATTTACTTATTCGATAACTATAAGTCAGGGCCGCGAATGAAAATTTTCAAAACCAGCATTTGGCTGACCAAAAACCAGCATTTTGAAAAATTTTCATTCCAAGAGCAAAAAAGCCGGTAAAAATAATCAATTAAAACATATTTTTCAATCGAAACAATTTTGAAGATTTTTTCTTTACTTTTTCCGGAAAGACACTAAAACCATCGAAAACATAAAATTTCTGAAAATCCGCAAAAAATCAGCCAAGTTTCTAGTAACGAAAGCAATTAGCAAATCAGCATTTAGAAAAAAGAAGCTTTGACCCCTCAAAATCAGCAAAATGCTTTCAAAAATCAGCACATCTGGCATCCCTGTTTATGACGAATTGCAAATTGATTTTTTTTAATAGTAAAATAAATATTAAATTAAAAAAAATTTCCCTTTTCTTTGACGTAATATAATATTTTATTTCCATAGTCGATAAAATCATTAAACTATTTGGATATTATTTTTTGCCTAAAAGATTTAAAATATTGCATGCATTCATTCCCCTAAGTCATGAAAATTCTCTGTCAAATTTCGCAAATTTTTCCTATCTTCTTACTGACAGGTTATTTTATTTTTAAAAGTTGGTAAAAAAAGCTAAATTTATTTATTTTTTAAATTACCTAAATGAGTTTAAGTGTACACCTCAAATGCGTGGCCACCTATTTTTTCTGATGCGAATGCACAACCACAGATCGGCTATGGTCAACTGATTTTGATCGGAAAATCGGGCAGGAAAATGGAGTTTAATCGACGTGCCGAACCTAATGGAATTAAGCCAACCCCAACCGGCATAACGAACAATCATTCACCGTTGGCACTATCGGATGATGACGAAGACGAACACACAACGACACACACAATCACTTACTCAATCACTGAGACGATGAGTAAAGTTGCGCATTATGAAAAGGATGAAAATCAGGATATGTTTCAGGTGGAAAAAGCCTAAAATGTAAAAAATTACCATCAACTCACCGTCTGGGTCCAATTAGAGTTCGTAACTCACGGTTTAGGCAGTGTCGAAGAAATAAAATTAAATAAAGAACACTCACCACCTCAAATCAAACCTTGGCATACCGTAGTCACTATCCACAGTAAAAGCACAGACAATAAAATTAAAAAATCAATACAAAAAAGTCAAAGTTTTTCTAAAATTATAAGTTATTTAATCTCAATTTAACTTTGCCTGGGGATATTTTTCCTTATTCTTTTTTTTTTGAATATTTAGATTATTAGGTAATAAGATTTTAATAATCAAAAAATAATAAAGATTGGAAGAAACTTGGAAAATATTGACTTCAATGTGGATATGAGTACAATTTCACGGTTTGCTTGCCGAATTGTGGCCGAGCGAAATACTCCTGAAAATGTGCGCATTTACGCAGCTGGATTTGATGATAAAAATGATGTAAAATGCAAAGAAACTTTTTTAATAAATAAAAATATAATTAATTCAGCGAAAATCACCTTTTACGCTTATTTATTCGAGCCCGATATTTTTTTAAAAATGGGAAAAGGAGCAATGATTGGTTGGGGAATGTGGAAAATATTCCCAAAAACGCCCCTTTTACCGGGAGCCCGTACCTGGTATATGCCCACTAAAATGGCAAGGGCCAAGAAATCCCTGCCGGGGGCCCATTTCCTTTACCGGGCTGTACTTCTATTATTTTTGGGAAACTAAATAATGAATTTGATTTTTGTAATTTGCTTTGCTTTGCTTGTGTGCCGTGTATACGGATAAGGGCCGAAACATAATTTTTTTGAAAAATTTTGATAGAGTTCCGTACTGATGAGGCCCGCTCTATCGAATTTTCTATCAATTTTAAATTAAAAGTTTTAATTTTAATTTTTATTTTTCAGTTCGTCCGCAAATGTCCGTCCGCAAATGTCCGTCCGCAAATGTCCGTCCGCAAATGTCCGTCCGCAAATGTCCGTCCGCAAATGTCCGTCCGCAAATGTCTGGACACCCAACTGATGCTATTTTCTGAACAGATATAGCTTTTGAACAATTCCAAATTTAAAATCAGAATTGCCTTCGAAATATTTCGAAAAAAGCATACCGTCGTCAAAAAAATAATATTATAATTTAATTATTCGATAACTATAAGTCAGGGCCGCGAACGAAAATTTTCAAAACCAGCATTTGGCTGACCAAAAACCAGCATTTTGAAAAATTTTCATTCCAAGAGCAAAAAAGCCGGTAAAAATAATCAATTAAAACATATTTTTCAATCGAAACAATTTTGAAGATTTTTTCTTTACTTTTTCCGGAAAGACACTAAAACCATCGAAAACATAAAATTTCTGAAAATCCGCAAAAAATCAGCCAAGTTTCTAGTAACGAAAGCAATTAGCAAATCAGCATTTAGAAAAAAAGAAGCTTTGACCCCTCAAAATCAGCAAAATGCTTTCAAAAATCAGCACATCTGGCATCCCTGTTTATGACGAATTGCAAATTGATTTTTTTTTAATAGTAAAATAAATATTAAATTAAAAAAAATTTCCCTTTTCTTTGACGTAATATAATATTTTATTTCCATAGTCGATAAAATCATTAAACTATTTGGATATTATTTTTTGCCTAAAAGATTTAAAATATTGCATGCATTCATTCCCCTAAGTCATGAAAATTCTCTGTCAAATTTCGCAAATTTTTCCTATCTTCTTACTGACAGGTTATTTTATTTTTAAAAGTTGGTAAAAAAAGCTAAATTTATTTGTTTTTTAAATTACCTAAATGAGTTTAAGTGTACACCTCAAATGCGTGGCCACCTATTTTTCTGATGCGAATGCACAACCACAGATCGGCTATGGTCAACTGATTTTGATCGGAAAATCGGGCAGGAAAATGCAGTTTAATCGATGTGCCGAACCTAATGGAATTAAGCCAACCCCAACCGGCATAACGAACAATCATTCACCGTTGGCACTATCGGATGATGACGAAGACGAACACACAACGACACACACAATCACTAACTCAATCACTGAGACGATGAGTAAAGTTGCGCATTATGAAAAGGATGAAAATCAGGATATGTTTCAGGTGGAAAAAGCCTAAAATGTAAAAAATTACCATCAACTCACCGTCTGGGTCCAATTAGAGTTCGTAACTCACGGTTTAGGCAGTGTCGAAGAAATAAAATTAAATAAAGAACACTCACCACCTCAAATCAAACCTTGGCATACCGTAGTCACTATCCACAGTAAAAGCACAGACAATAAAATTAAAAAATCAATACAAAAAAGTCAAAGTTTTTCTAAAATTATAAGTTATTTAATCTCAATTTAACTTTGCCTGGGGATATTTTTCCTTATTCTTTTTTTTTTGAATATTTAGATTATTAGGTAATAAGATTTTAATAATCAAAAAATAATAAAGATTGGAAGAAACTTGGAAAATATTGACTTCAATGTGGATATGAGTACAATTTCACGGTTTGCTTGCCGAATTGTGGCCGAGCGAAATACTCCTGAAAATGTGCGCATTTACGCAGCTGGATTTGATGATAAAAATGATGTAAAATGCAAAGAACTTTTTTAATAAATAAAAAATATAATTAATTCAGCGAAAATCACCTTTTACGCTTATTTATTCGAGCCCGATATTTTTTTAAAAATGGGAAAAGGAGCAATGATTGGTTGGGGAATGTGGAAAATATTCCCAAAAACGCCCCTTTTACCGGGAGCCCGTACCTGGTATATGCCCACTAAAATGGCAAGGGCCAAGAAATCCCTGCCGGGGGCCCATTTCCTTTACCGGGCTGTACTTCTATTATTTATGTGTACAAATCAGTGAATTGGATCTGTTAACTGTTGGCTATATGAATTGTTTAATAAAGACAAGACTGGATTAGGCCCCTCGGGGGTTTTCCCCGATTCCCGGTCCAATTTATCGGTGCACCACAAAACGTCGCCGAATTTCTACTTTTTGCCTTGGCCCGCCCTTTTTGTATGCTTCTTTTCATTTTTCTTTCAGATATTTTTGGGCCCACAAGCGATTAAAATACCGAAGCAGAATTACCAATTTGATGGATTTGTTACGAATGGCGTGTACATTCTTGCTCCGAATGATGATGAGGTAGTGAAATAAAACATTTACTGAAATATTTTAATTTTCGAAATTAAAAAAAAATTAGGTTGCGTCCTCAGGCTTTTCCGCCTCTTCAAATTATGAGAAATACGAATTAGAAAAAGAAATTTTATCAGCTCGCTGGAAAGAAGGTCAATTTTGTTTGTTTGCGTCTTCCGACCTTTTTTCATGGCGTAACATTTATATTAGAGTAGGTCGCGGCCGGTTTTATACCGGGGGTTCCGGTTTTAGGTTAGGCCAGGTTTCCGACCCCCGGTTTTCGGTTTAATTTTTTGGCCCAAAAAACCGGTTTTCGGTTCGGTTAACCGACTGAGACCTATCCTAATAAAAAAATTTTTTTTTTCTTATTATTCAATAAAAAATGTTCGAACTATTAAATGTTTGTCCATATTTGGACAAAAATTATGTGGTTTAATAGGTTCATTTGTTTAGTGTTTTTTTACAAAAATACCAAAAAAAATTTTTATTCTTTTTTTCATAAGTTACTTATTTTTTTTTCATTTTTTTAGTGTCGATTAACGGGCAGATTTACACAAAAAGAAAGAAGCGAGAACCAGGCCAATTTGGTGAATTGGTGTCCCATGATAGTCAGACCAATAAACTTGAAGTAATTTAATCTTTTTTAATTCTCTGAAAAGGTTAAAAAGGTTCAAATGTCATCCCCTTAAGTACATTCGGAAAAATTTAAAAAAAATTCGATTATTTTGGGTCCCAAAAAAAGGCTGAAAACTTTACGAATGCGAAAAAGAAATTAAGTGCAAGAACAGAATTGAACATTTGTTCCAAAATGATAGGGTAGATTGAAATTATTCTGGTTAAGCCTCCATTTTTTCAGTATCGAAAAAAGTTGTTTTTTTAGTTTATGTGAAATTGTAGGGATTGGTCAAAGCAAAAAATGTAAAAATCATTTATAGGATGGCACTTTGATCGACATTTGTGGTGCCGTTCTCTTGTGGCGATCGGCCGAAGGGATCAAACTCAGTCCAACAACTGAAGAGTTTGACAAATTAAATTTGGTACAACACGCACAATGCCCGGTTTATATGCACCCTTTGAATGGGGCCAAGCCCACTGATCCAAATACTCAGTTCAACAGACAATACAAAACACCTTATGTATGTGCATAATGCTAAAAAAAAAATATTTTAATAATTAAAATTGGAAAAATAAATTGCTAGGGACAGAGGTTTTAAGCTTTTGCATATTTTTTTTTTCTCATATACTACGAAGAAAGGAGCTCAAAATAAGCATTACTGCGTTACAATTTTTTGATTAAGTGAAAGTTTTTGGGGCATATAAATGCATATTTTGGGGGGTTTTCGAAATAAAAGCATAATAAACCCCACCGGACCGGCCCTCTTTAGCTTCATTTTACATTTAAAAACACACAAACGATTTGCACAGATCATCCCAAAAAGTCCATTAATTTTAATTACTGTTTCAAAATCAAATGGAATTAAATTAACTCACTTTTACAAACATTTCGCTTCTTTAAGGTGTACAAAAATTGTGGTCATGTACAATCGCAGCACAATTGGGAAGGTATTAATTTATGCTTAATATATATAGAATATATTTGAAATATATATATATATAGTAATTACGCAACAGAATTTTACCGAAAATCCAATTTTGAATCCTAATAATTTGGATTTTTCGCCTTTGCGCTAAGAATATGTGACATTGTGTCAATTTCTCTTCTGGCTTTCCCTCATCTTTAGTCTTGGGACGGAACGGGCTTTTTAGCTTTTCATATTTAAAAAACTTCCACTTTTTCGGTTCTCAAAGAGGGGCCTTTTTTAAATTAAATAGATATTTATAAAAATTTACGTTATACATATTTCAATTTTTGCACATGAGTTAGAAAAAATTGACCATTTTGGCTTTTTCTGGCTACAATCTTTTTTTTACACTTAACCTATTTTATAGCACATAGAGCCAACGGATGATATTATTTTTTTGGCTGACAATCGCATTCTATTCATTCTTGAAAATATTGAGAATAATAAATCTCCATATGTTTTTGTTTATCGACATTTAAAAATTTACCAAAAAATCTTATTAATTTTTCATTTTAAAATGCCTTTGAATTTCATAGCTGCACATCATAATGTTGAATCTGATGATGAAGCCGATGTTGGACTCAAATGTCCACTTTGCAAGATCAATTCGAATTCGATCATCAAACTTGTATTCAGCAACGAACCAGCCTTCCATATGGGATCGGATAAATTTGACCACGCGTTTATGCCGTGCGGACATATGGCATCCGAGCGTACTGTAAAGTGAGTGGGTGATACCATAACATTTCACTATAAAAGGAAACTCTCATTTTGTGGGGCCGGATTAGCGAGCCAATGGTAAAGACAAAATAAGGATTTCTAAGCTCAAATGAGGACGAATCTTAGAAACTTTCTAGCGAGAGTCACGGGGTGGCAGCGGTATAAAACGTTGCAGATTTTCTGAGCATTTCGTCATGACTTAGCTCAAAAGTAACCAAATCAAACAATCTTGGTATCGTCCGATATCTTTTAATTGGCTCTATTAAAGTTCCAGATTTCTTATGAGTATTTTTTTTTTCCGCTTCGTCGAATTCTAGGCTCAAATAAGGACGGATCTTAGAAATAAGGACAATTACACATAAGGATTTCTTCTCATTTCTTAAATTTTATTATCTTTATTAGTCTCATCAGTATTAATTAGGGTTTAGCCCCGACCTGTTTCGGAGGATTGCGTCGTCAATTGTACTTCAAATAAGATGGAACTGTCTTTAAATGAGTTTTTAAGATTTATTTGTTCTGGAAATTTTTATTTTTTTTTCGATTTTTAATTAAAATTTTTTTCCCCGACAGAGATGTTTGTGCGACATTTTTGAAATTTCTCCAGCCATTCCCGAAAAATTTTGTCAGGGAATTTTCTCCACGATCCCCGACATTCCTGTCCCCTAAGATTCGGGGCTGAACCCTAGTATTAATTAAATTGATTGTGAATACTTTGCAGGTAATAATAAGTTTTCTATGAAAAATATTTAATATTTTTCATTACTAAAAATTGCTAACTAATTAAAATGAAAAAATAAATTTTTTTCCCCCAGATTTTGGTCAAAAGTAATGATTCCGAAAGACATAGATGATTACTATAAAATTTGCCCTTTCTGCAACATTTCGCTGGACAATGGAAAACCGTTCATCAAACTCTTTTTTAGTTGAGCCAACAAATTTGGATACTGTATTTGTTACGATACATTACCGCTTACAATGCTTTTTTCCGTGTAAATGCTCTTTGTTGTTTAAAGTTTGATTTTATTTAATTTAAAATTGTCGTGTTTAACGATATGTGAACAATTTCGTCAGCGAATTTCGTCAATGATCAAATTCGACAGTGAACGATTTCGTCAATGAATATTTCTGTATAATTAACATCATTTAAATCCAATTAAATATATTTTTTAATATATTTCGATGGGAAAATGCATGAGAATATTAAAAGAAATATTTAATAGTTAGAAAATTTTTTCTGACGAAAATGTTTACTGTCGAATTCGATTACTTACGAAAAAGTCGTGAAAAATTAACTGGAAATAGTTCACTGTCGAAATTCATGTATAGCTTTTTTTACAGATAAACAATTTGTTTTAGTTTAGAGCTCTTAAAGTCTTTCGAATGATACCAAATTTACAGAATTTGGGCAAATTAGAAAAAGTTAAGTATCAGCTTTAAATTTGGCTCAGAGGGTTTTGGCCAGATGAAATTGACCCATCCTAGATTTTTCTGTCGGTTTAGGCGCAAATTTCACGATTTAATGCAAAAAAAAAGAGGTGCGACTTTTAGGGCCCTTTTTAAGGTAACTTGACTTCGTCCAGGAATTTTCATCGCACCCTGTATAACAAAAAGTGGCCCTAAATATAGTAACATCCTTTATTGGAAATTGATGTATTTCTTCCTTCCTCTATGCAATTTTATTAATTGGTAAATAGTGTTAAATTAAAAAAAATCATAAGTTCAAAAAAGCCATTTTTAAATTTCTTTTAAAGTTTTATTTAACAAAAATTTGTGAAGGCGATTGCATGTTTTAGACATAAAATACCAGCTCTACTCATCATCAGTTATCAATTAATCCTATCTTTTCATATGATAAAAAAAGAAGTTATTTAGATAAACACTCAATTTTGGTTTTCTTTGTCCTTTGGACCTGTTATGCATTTTCAATTTATCCCTCTTCTCTTGTACAACTGTGAAAATTTCAACTGAAATCAAACCGCCGAGAGAAGTTCGGCAAATTTACAATGGTATTATTACAAATTCTGCTCCAATGTCTCAGTAAATTAAAATTGTCCAATTTTAATTTCCTTTTATCAAAACGATAATTTACGATTTATATTTTCATTGAAATTCGAAAATCCAACAGTTTTATATGTACACCGTGTAACAATGGCCATATCCAATAAAAGCAGTAATTCTGATGATTCATTTTCCCATCATTCATCACTTCTATACTCTGCTGTTGCCCATATTTGGCAGTGAAAATTGTGTCGAGGTACTAAAAATTAACGTGGTCTTATTTTAAAGATTTTGTTTTATTTTAGGGTCAAAATCTTATAAAATAAAAAGACAGTAGTTAGGGACTGGGATTCCGCCGGTTACGGTAGCCCCCATACCATTGAGCTGCACGGGCCATTTGAGCGCCAGCCGTTGGCAGCCGGTAGCCATCTTGCGCGGCCATTTGGGCCCGGACAACTCAGTACCGAAGCCCAAGCCTATTGCAAGGGTTGCTGGCGCTTCATGCAATTTTGAAACTTTTCAAGTC
>JBDPZO010000519.1:0-25221 GCA_039877585.1 Heterodera filipjevi | reverse complement strand
AAGGACTTCGTTGCTAGAAGGTACGCTAACCTCAAATTATAATGATTATTCAATTTGTCAAAAAAACTATGGTAGGTGCGACACCATAATAGATGCAACACTAAGCAGGTGCGACACCACGGTAGATGTGCGACACCATAATAGATGCTAAACTATGGTAGGTGCGACTCCAAAATAGATGCAACACTAAGCAGGTGCGACACCACGGTAGATGTGTGACACCATAATAGATGCTTTACTATGTTAGATGCGACACCATAATAGACGCAACGCTATGGTAGGTGTGACCATAGTAGGTGCAACACTATGGTAGGTGCGACACCATAATAGATTCAACACTATGGCAGGTGCGACAACATGGTAGGTTTGGACCATGGCGGTGTGACAATAGTAGATGAAAGATTATGGTAGGTGCGACACCATATTGCTTTTTCATCGCTCTCCCTTCCCCCAAAAATGCTCCGCTAAATCCGGCACTTTCTATTTGATATGCCGAAACCACTTTAATGTGCCATAACCAATTTCGCAGACTATTAGAGAAATCTTAGAGCTATCGAAATCAGTCATGAATTCAAAAATTTGATTGTTTCAAGCAATGTTAAAACCAAAATTTTTCATTTTGATGGTTTTTTGACTAAATACTCGGCACAGTTTCAACTCACTCCATAATTTTTGGGGTTTGTGAAATAAAAGCAAAAACCGCGGTTGTTCCTTCCATATTATGTTATTACCACAGTTGGCACTTAAAAAAGGGTTTTTTTGGGACGTCGCTTTTAAAGGCCGCGGAACCAATTGCTTTTCAATTTGGCCATTTCAGTCCCGTGGCTATAACTCTGTCCAATGTATTTTTTTCATAAAAATTCTTTTGTATTTAAGAATTATGACAACAAGAGGCTAAATAGCATAAATATTTTTTCAATCATTGGTTTTTATGAGTTGCACGATTCAGTCCAAAGCGCCATATTATATTATTATGGTTTTGAGCCGTTTTAAATCGATTCCGACTGTTTTTGAACAATTTTGAGTTTGGGATCTCAGATTTTGAAGCATTTAATTAGGGCCTGATACAAAACATCTTTTATGTTTTTTTTTTGTTTTTTTTTGCAAATCCCTAAATGTCGGGTCCCCAAGTGTCGGGTCCCCAAATGTCGGGGTTATCCCCAAATGTCGGGTCCCCAAATGTCGGGTTCCCTAAGTGTCGGGTCCCCAAATGTCGGGTTCCCTAAGTGTCGGATCCCCAAATGTCAAATCCCCAAATGTCGGGTAGCCCTTGTAACATATCCCTGAATTCGGATTTTTTCAGGCTCTAGTTCCAACGATGCTAGACCGTTTCGTCCGCGACCCATGCGAGTTTCAAAAATCCGCAACTTTTATAGAATTCAAAATTTGTTATAACTTTCTCAATTGGAAACAAATTTAAAAAAACAGTTGAGGTCAATAAAGTCAAACAAGGCCCTAATTGCTGCTATTTTTTTCTTGGCAATATATATTTTTTTAAGTTTTCTCTAAAAATGGCGCAATTTACTAAATATGTCGTCAGCACAGTTCCAACACTCACTCCATTTCAATTTGACTATGATCTTTCTCCTGCTGTTGGGATTAATTCCATTTTTTCAGTGATGACAATTGGCATTTTTCTTTTCCTATTTTGCTGCATTTGTGTGGCCAATGTCAACAGCCTAAAGAAAGTGTTTTTACCCCCAAGTACTAATCAACTATTTGTCCGTGTTCGTATTCCCCTCTTGCGTGAAGAAACCTTAGTAAAAAACGAACGAAGAGATGGTGGTACAAACGAATACGAAAGTGATGGACGACCATTTGTGGAGATTGACAAAGACCCATTGAAAAATGAATTGGGCTACAATTCTCTGAACTCTGGCAAAAAGAAAGAAATGAATTACACCAAAGTATCATTCTCTATCTTCTCAGTCCTACTGTTTATGATGGGGTAAATAAATGAATGGACATTTTACCACAAGGAAACAGGAAAAATTAATATGTGTACCTCGCCAATTTCGACAAATGATATAGCATTCGGTTCCTCTCGTTCTGTAATGCTCCAATTTGACCTCAGGCGCTCGCAACCCTCCGCTCGCTTGGGGCCTCTCAGCCATTTTACCATTTCAGTTCCGGGTCTGTAACTCGGCAAAGAGTCGTTTCCGTAAAAAAACCTTACAGATTCGAGCATTACAGAAAGAGGAAAGTCGAATAATATCTCATTTGTCGAAATTGGCGAAGTACACATACCGCCGACCGTCGTATTTCGTCGAATAGACCCCCCCTCCCCCCTCTCGAGCAGAGCGCCCCCCCCCTCGTTTATAGCCCCCCTTTTGCGGGGGGGGGGGGGGGGGGGGTTGAACAATAGAGCCCCCGGGGCCTCTATTCGAGAAAATACGGTATTCTCTATTCATTTAGTACTATCTCTGTTTATTAAATCATCAAAATTTCCGGCACTTATCGACAACGCCGGATCATTCTTCCCTTTAATAGATTCAAATTTTATCATGTTCAAAACCTACAAATAAAGGCTTTTTGCCTGCAAAATTATGCTTCTGAAAATTTTTGTGATGCTACAATGAAGCATATTGTGAAACTTTGTCAAATTATATTTTCATCTTTTAGGTGGTATATACCACAGTTGGTGCATTATTGAACGACAACGACACCTTGGATCTTTCTAAAGGTGCTATACTCGAAAGATAGTTTAACAAAGCTGTTACAGAAGTTTTAAGCTAATTCTAGTGGGGTAATACTATTTGTCCGGACAACAATTTGTGCGCCCACCCAAAAAAGTGACAGAAAAAAACTAATTATTATTTTTTAAAATGTTTTTTTCATGGAATTTTTAGTTCTAAAAGAATTCCATGTTTTTGCAAGAAATTCTCCAAAATTGACCATTTTCTAGTCAAATTCTGTTAATAAATCACCGCGGAAATGCTCAAAAAAATTTTATCGGCTGCGCCTATCGATACCGCCGGACTCCTACACTAAGGATTCCCGAAAATTTTGAAACATGAAGAAATTTTTTCATTAAATATCGAAGGAATTTAAATCGATTTCGGAAGCCGAGATGCAGAAATGCTTATGGGAACAAGAAAATTATTGAAGAAATTCATTCTGGTGGAAAACAAAAAACATTCGAATAAATTTAGTTAGGTCCTTTGAATTCGCAAATTCTTCCCCTTATATCCTTTGAATCCCCTTATCTGTCCTTTTAAATAGAGCTCGACCGATCCCTACCCTGTCTTAACTTAGTATTGAGCTTTTCAAAATTATTAAAAATTTTGGCGCTAATTACAAAGTCGAGTTTTTTTTTTGAAACCATAGGGGGGACCCTATTATTTTTTTTTAATTATTTTTTTTTCAAAATTGGCCACTATAAATATCATATTCGCGATAAGCGAGCTCAAAAAATTTTTTAAGCGCGAATATTTTCATATAAAAATACCCATCCTTTTCAGAATTTATGATTAATATGGCCAGATCCTCATGACGATTTGGATTAAAGTAGAAGAAGAAGCGACTGCATTATGATCAGATGCTTTCTGACAGTTCACCTTTTGTTGATGCCATTTTTTGGCTTGTTGCGATAAACTTTTTTCTGATTTTTGGGGTTTTGCAATTTGTCTTTGGGGCATTTTCGAGAAATTATTTAAGAATATTTGTTTAGCCGATATCGGGTTTTTCTTCTATGTTTCCACTTAAAAGTATATTACCGAATTTCCTCCATTTGAAGCACCCTCTAAGAGAAGCGCACCCTTGAGAGTGAGTGATTGAAAATTAAAGCACTGTGTTTTTAATGGAGGAATTTGAAAAATTTCAAGAATTTATTGACTTATACCTAGGGCTGTCATTTTTAGGCAAATGCCCTTTTTCTGCTGACTTGGTATCAGAGTTGCCGCGGGTTACCCAAAGTCCGATACCCGAAACCCGGTCTTTTTCTAGTGATGTTCGAGACCGAAAATTTCCCGAGACTCGAGACCGAGACTTGACCCCGAGACTCGAGACCGAGCCAGAAAAAACCCGAGACTTTTCTCATAAACACTAAAGAAATTTAAGTCTATTAATTTATAAAAATAACTTTATCACTTGTACACGAGGTGTGTTGTGGATAATTTTACTCAAGAATGAAAAAGTTTTTTTGTTTAATTAGGAAAAAAAATATTAAAGTAATTTTTCAATAATAAAATAACACTTTTTAACAAATAAAAAACATAATGCATAAAACTTTCAAATGAAAAGCAAAGAATTTGATAATTATTATTTAAAATACTAATAATAAAATTAATTTATTTTTTAATTGTATTTCAAAAAATCCTTTAAGGAATTTCAAAAAAGTCCCCAAACCTGTCAAACCTTATAAAATAGACAGTATTTTTGGTGAAAATTCATTGAAATTTCAAAAAAAAAAAAAAAAATCCCGTCGGTGTCTATCGACACCGCCGGACACCCTTTTGCTTCGGGTTTTTGACTATCTCAAAAATCCATAAAATTTATATGTATTTTTCTGTAAAATTCTGTTACCAAATTGATCATTTTTACTGATAGTTTGGCACTTGGAATAATTTTCATATGATGATTTTTGACACCTAATTAAGCAGGGTAGGTGTATGAGAAACTTTTAAATAAAAAATATATTTTGTAGTCGAAAAGAAGAACACTATTAGAGAACATTAAATTTTTAATTTTGAAAACGGAAGGGTCGGCAATGCCGGTAGGCGCCGCGCAATAAATTCTTGAAATTTTTCAAATTCCTCCATTAAAAACACAGTGCTTTAATTTTCAATCACTCACTCTCAAGGGTGCGCTTCTCTTAGAGGGTGCTTCAAATGGAGGAAATTCGGTAATATACTTTTAAGTGGAAACATAGAAGAAAAACCCGATATCGGCTAAACAAATATTCTTAAATAATTTCTCGAAAATGCCCCAAAGACAAATTGCAAAACCCCAAAAATCAGAAAAAAGTTTATCGCAACAAGCCAAAAAATGGCATCAACAAAAGGTGAACTGTCAGAAAGCATCTGATCATAATGCAGTCGCTTCTTCTTCTACTTTAATCCGTTTGCCATCAGCTGACCACTTGAACAAAGTCGCTGAAAAGGATGATTATAAATCTATATATAAATTTTTAGTAATATTTAAATGCTCAAAACTTATTATTTTGATAATTAGCAGTTTTTCACTGCTTTTTTTTTTAGGGGTATTAAACTATTTTTATTAGGGCAATAATTTTATAAAACTCAATAAAAACTCACTATTCCTTATTCAGCAATCGTAAAGAATGGGGGTTTCTAATTTAACTTTTTTTATTTTGAGCTAAAATTTAAACAAAAAAATCTTTTTTTTTTTTGGAACTGCGACTTTTGCGCCAAAAGTTAATGACTGCTTTTAGAATAAATCCGAAGTTTTAAAAACTTTTAGTCTCAATTTGTAAAAATTTTTGTCCATTTTTTGCCAATTGTCCATATCTTAGCCTTTTTGTCCATAGTTTACTCATAATATATAATCCATATTTTGGAATTTTTGTCCATATAAATCGGCTCCTTATGAAAGGGGCGAGGGGTGTAAACGCCAGTGCTGTTCGGGAGTCCCGGTCCCGGTCCCGAAAACCGGGATTTTCCAGGTTTTTTTTGGTCCCGGTCCCGGTCCCGAGTCCCGGTGTTTTAGTCCCGGTTTTCGGGACTTTTTTACACCCCTAAAGATTGACTTATGGACCAGAAAGTGTTAAGGAAATGAAGAAAATTTTCAGTACTGGATTATCTTTTGAAATAAAAATTATCGACAAGAATTCTTCAAATTTTATGTTTGATGCGGTACACTACACTACAACTCGGCGCTCACGATTCGGCGCCAGCGAACTTTCGGGCGCCATAACTTTTTTCCTAGGCAACCAAATTTTTTAAAGTTAGTGTGTTTCGAAGGCTGCTTATGGACTCTATTAGTGCTCTAAAAATTAAAAAAATTTATCCAACTATAAGAAAGTTATAAGCCAAAATATACAAAAATTCTGACTTTTTTGTGTTCTTAAAGTGTAACTTTTTTAAGAATTAGTCAATCGCTTAGAAATTGCTTATTCATACCTTCGAAACACTTAAAGCTTTCAATTGATATATAACTTGTAAAATGTGGTCAATAAAGGAAAAAGTTACAAAGCTCTAAACGAGTCTGGCGCCGGATCGTGAGCGCCGAATTGATGGTGTCCGGTTTGTTTGATGATATTATTTTAATTATTCTAAATCAGGGGTGGGATCTGTACTTTATTTCAAAGATGTACTTTGAAAACGGCTTTTTGCTCAAAAATGTAAAAAATGTTCATTTTACGCTAAAATCCATTTGCAGATCAGACCCAGATTTTTCAAAAATTTTCCCGGCGGCGCCTATCGGCACCAGGGATGTCAAACGACGCCCAAAAAAAATTTCGGAAATCGGAAATCGGAATTCCGAGGCTCCAAAAAATTTCGGAAATCGGAAATCGGAATTCCGAGGCTCCAAAAAATTTCGGAAATCGGAAATCGGAATTCCGACCCCCAAAAACGTCGGAAATCGGAATTCGGAATTCGGAAATCGGAAATTTTTAAAAATTTTTTTTTTTGACAATAAAATCAAAAAAAATTTTGGTAATCAAATTAACAATTGGTGAGTAAGATGGCTGTTAATTGAATATTTAAAATGAGATATATTCTAGTGCACAAAAGCATTAAAAGAATTTAATTATTTAATTTTTACTCTCCAGGATACACTCTAAACCAGAGTCCGGTTCGGTCCAGGGTTGTCGCGGGTTACCCGAAACCCGAAAGCCGGTCTTTTTCCTGACCCGAAACCCGACTCGAGCTTTTTTCGAAAACCCGACCCGAAACCCGAGAATTGGCTGGGGGTCTGGTGGTGCCGACAGGCGCCGCAGGGGAAAATTTTGAAAAATTTTGGGATGCTTAACTAGAAGATTTTTACGAATAAATGGTCGAAAATCTTTCAATTAAATCTCGAGAAAATTTAAGCTAAAAGGTGTCGGCGGTGCCGTTAGGCGCCGCCGGGAAAATTTTGAAAATTTGGGTGTATTTTTGTAATGGATTTGGCACAGAAAATGCAAATTTTTTGTTAATTTGTGTATATATTTTTGCCTAAAGGTTCAATTTTAATGAAATTTTTGAGATAAATTGGTAAAAAATTAGGTATAAGGAGTCCAGTGGTGCCGACAGGCGCCGCCGGAAAATTTTTTTCTAAATTTAGGTGTGATTTTTTAACAGATTTTGATTAAAATAAAGTAAATCTTGGACAATTTTTAGGTAAATTTGGGGAAAAAAGTTTGGAAATTTTCACGAAAATTTCCGAAATTTTGTCTAAAATTTCGGAAATCGGAAATCGGAATTCCGACGGTCAAAAAATTTTCGGAAATCGGAAATCGGAATTCCGACCCCTAAAAACGTCGGAAATCGGAAATCGGAAATTTTTGACATCCCTGATCGGCACCACCGGACCACTTTACCTTAGATTTTCTTAAATTTTACTCTAATCCAGCTATTTTTTGTGCAAAATCTGTTACAAAAATACACTCTAATTTTCAAAAATTTCCCCGGCGGCGCCTATCGGCACCGCCTCCGCACCCCCCCCCCAAAAAATCAATAAAATTAACGAGTTTTTAGTGCAAATGATAAATTTTTAATGTGTACTTTGAATTCACATTTCCCCCCTTATATACTTTGAAATCTTCTTGGCTGTCCTTTGAAATCGATCTCGACAGATCCCACCCCTGTGCTAAATGTCTAATTTCGATATTTTCAAATCATGCTTCACTTAACTATTCTTAAATGTTTAGTAATCAAATTAAATGGAAGGATCTGGAATTTTAAATATTCAAAACGAAAAGACTGACGAAAAATGAGAACATAAATTATTATTCACAATTTTTTTCTTCAAAATTTTTCAAAAATACACCCCCAAAAATTGGCTTATGAAGTCCCGGTCCCGGTCCCGAAATGGTCCCGAGTCCCGGTGTCTAGTCCCGGTCCCGGTCCCGATCCCGAGTCCCGAAAAATTCTTGGTCCCGAACAGCACTGGTAAACGCCCAATTCTACTAATTAGGCGCCGTGACAACGATTCGTCCGCCCAGCCAAAAAGTTACAGAACATATAATGTTTTTTTTGAGTTGGCATTATTTGTTTTACTTTTGGTATTATTTATTTTTATCTTTTTTAGTGGGGTAAATATTAAAAAACAATAATTAGTTTTTTTTCTGTCACTTTTTTGGGTGGGCGCACAAATCGTTGTCTGGACAAATAGTATTACCCCACTCAAGCCCGGGGCCAGAAAAAAAAATTCAGAGGGGGGAATAGGCATTTAAGCGCGCCATTTGAGCGCCACGCTGAAATTGCCCAGCTATTTCAGCCCCAGAAATTAAAGTCAACGTTTAAGCGTGCTGAAATTTTCACAGAAATTTAAGTCTATATTCGTGTTAAATTTGTTAATTTTTAGAATAACATAGCTGTTTTTAAAAAGAAAATTGCCTAAAATTTTTTTTTTTTTCATTTCGGGGGGGGGGGGGGGGGGGAATTCCCCCCCCTCCCCCCCCTGGCTACGGGCCTGCCCCACTAAAATTAGCTTAAACTTCTGTAAAAGCATTGTTAAACTATCTTTCGAGTATAGCATCGTTAGAAAGATCCAAGGTGTCGTTGTCGTTCAATAATGCACCCACTGTGGTTTCTACCCACTAAAATGATGAAAATATTAATTGACAAAACAGACTCAACCTAAAAATTTCACGGTCCGCTTCCTTATATATTTTTTTCGGCAACTATAAAATGATAATTGGGCCACCGGCGTTTCCGAAGCGGGCTAACTGCGTTCCAGCCAAATTTCTAATCAACCTCATAACTTTTTTTTTCTGTTCAATTCTACACTTTTACTACCATTCGAAAGATCTTCAAGAGATCTATTCTTAAATATTTCAAATTAAAACTTTTTGATCAGTTATTAAAGCGCTTAACAATGTCTTAATGAAAGTTCATAAACACGTAGAACATTCAAAGGGTACCAAATTTTCAAAAACTTGAAGCTAAATTTGAAAAGATGCAATTTATAAATAAGTATTTTTACATTACTGGTAAGCCATCTTTCTATTCAACTAAGCCTGAGGGACCCTCGAAGCCTAAGCCTACCTAAGCTTTAAGCTTGCTTAGGCCCGTGCTGACGCGTTTCGTAAAAACTGCCTATTTCACTGGTTTTTTCGTATAAATCATGTCATAACTTTTCTCAGAACCAACCAAATTAAACAACCTTGGTATTATAAGATAACCCTTGAAGTGCTCTATTAGTATGTTAAATTAAAAAAAAAGTCAATAAATAAAAATAAACTGGAACCAAACAAATTCAAAAAAATGCCATAACTCTTGAAGAAACATAATTTCAAATTTGCATCGGCGACAAAGCCAATCAAGAGCTATCTTACAATACCAAGATTGTTTAATTTGGGTGGTTTTGAAGAAAGTTATGACAAGATTTAGCCGAAAAATCAGTGAATTGGCAGTTTTACGAAACGCACCAGCACCGCCGCTTAGACCTAGGCTTGGGAGCTGTCGTTAACCTAGCACCTTTTCGAATTACTTCTCTTAAATCTACAAAGAATTAAAAAGCAAAACCTTTTTTTGTTTTAAAATTATAAATTTTGTCTATATTTTTTTGTTTTATGTCCATCCAAAAAAGGCAAACAAAGACACAAGAATGACCTGATAAAGGTACCAAGTGTAATGTTTCTTCCATACGGTAAAAATGTTAATTCACTTTTTTTTTTACCTTATCACCATATTCATTGGTGCTAATGAATGTGATAGTTCGGAGACGGAATGTTGTCTGCTGGTCAGAATTCATAGAATTGTAACCAAATTTTTCTTTCAATTTATTTTTGTCAATCTCCACAAATGGTCGTCCATCACTTTCGTATTTCGTTTGTACCACCATCTCTTCGTTCGTTTTTACTAAGGTTTCTTCACGCAAGAGGGGAATACGAACACTGACAAATGGTTGATTAGTACTTGGGGGTAAAAACACTTTCTTTAGGCTGTTGACATTTGCCACACAAATGCAGCAAAATAGGAAAAGAAAAATGCCAATTGTCATCACTGAACAAAAAATGGAATAAATCCTAACAGGAGGAGAAAGATCATAGTCAAATTGAAATGGAGTGAGTGTTGGAACTGTGCTGACGACATATTTAGTAAATTGTGCCATTTTTAGAGAAAAAATTTATTTTAAGAATAAAAAAATATACGGACACCATCAATTCGGCGCTCACGATTCGGCGCCAGACTTGTTTAGAGCCTTTGTAGCTTTTTTTTTTCTTTCTTGACCAAATTTTACAAGTTCTGTATCAATTGAAACCTTTAAGAGTAAGTTACAGCTTTAAGAACTCAGTTTTTTTTTTTTTTTTTGCATATTTTTGTATATTTTGGTTAATAACTTTCTTATAGGTGGGTAAATTTTTTTTGGTTTTTGATCGCTAATAGATTTCATAAGCAGCATTTGAAAGACACTAAATTTTAAAAAATTGGTTGCCTAGGAAAAAAATTATGGTGCCCGAAAGTTGGCTGGCGACGAATCGTGAGCGCCGAGTTGATGGTGTACCGAAAAATATATATTGCCAAGAAAAAATAGCAGCAATAAGTGCGGGTTTTTGAAACTGGATTACTTAAATTTTGAAAAAGTCAAAAGATGGTTCGTTAGTCAGGCGGTAATGATAGGCGCCGTCGAAAAAAAAAAATTGGCGGCATCTATTATGTAAAATAAGACCGGACACGAGGGTCTATCGGTATTTTTCTATATTTATCGAAAATTATCGATTTCGAAAAAGTCTTAATTTTTTCGATGTTTGATGTTTTTAGAAAATATGACTATTTAAAATTCCTTAACAAAAATATATTTGCTGTGAATTGCTTGATTATTTATTTGATTTTATGCAATAAATCCAAGAGTTTTTGGATTAAAAGGTGTAATTTAATTAGGGACCGAAATTTTAAAAAACCCAGGCGGGAACGAGGACCAATGATGAAGGGGGAACGGGAGAACCGGGGAAAAAATCCCCGTTTTCCCGGGGCCCCGTTCCCGGTCCAAAATTTTGACCGGGGCCAGGCCTGGAACGGGGATTTTACAAATTTCAACATTTTAATGTAAACTTATTTAGCGGGGTTTTTATTATCTGCAGTGATCGCGAGTAAATATTTTCATTTTTTTTTATCAAAGATAACCCTAAAAAAGATTATAGCACATTTTTAAGGATTTTTCCAAAACCCCACAAATCCTCCTCAGGTACTTTCATCATTATTTTTGGCTTTATAATAAATTAGGTACAAAAATTACCTTTTAAGGGGGATTTTTTTTCAAAAATAAAGGCACATCGTTGGGAAAATTGAACCCATTTGTCCCCGGTCCATCGGGAACAGGAACGGAAGACCGACAATGAACATGGAACGGGGAAACTGGGGCAAAAATCCCTCGTTTTGTCAAGGCCTCCGTTCCCAGTAATTTTGCATAAATATACGGGAAGTGAAAGCAAAAAATTAATTGATACTTCTAGAAGATTTTAATAGCTTTTATATTTACCAGTCTAAAAGCAATGCACTTAAGTCTAGAAACGGCTATTAGCCTTATATATTAGGCATATGAGACGTGTATATTGGCCATATGAGACGAGTATATTGGCATTATAATGCAATGGACTTTAGCCAAAAAGGAATATATGAGGATGTATATTTGGCCATATGATATGTGTTATTGGCCATATGAGACTGAATTGGCCATATGAGACGTGTATATTGGCCATATGAGACGTGAATGTGCCATATGAGACGTGAATTGCCATATGAAGACGTGTATATTGGCATTATAATGCAATGCACTTTAGCCAAAAAGGAATATATGAGGATGTATATTTGGCCATATGAGATGTGTTTATTGGCCATATGAGACGTGAATTGGCCATATGAGACGTGAATTAGCCATATGAGACGTGTATATTGTCATTATAATGCAATGCACTTTAGCCAAAGAGGTTATATGAGGATGTATATTTGGCCATATGAGTACGTGTATATTGGCCATATGAGACGTGAATTGGCCATATGAGACGTGTATATTGTCATTATAATGCAATGCACTTTAGCCAAAAGGAATATATGAGGGTGTATATTTGGCCATATGAGACGTGTATATTGTCATTATAATGCAATGCACTTTAGCCAAAGAAGGTTATATGAGGATGTATATTTGGCCATATCAGACGTGTATATTGGCCATATGAGACGTGAATTGGCCATATGAGACGTGTATATTGTCATTATAATGCAATGGACTTTAGCCAAAAAGGAATATATGAGGGTGTATATTTGGCCATATGAGACGTGTATATTGGCCATATGAGACGTGAATTGGCCATATGAGACGTGTATATTGTCATTATAATGCAATGCACTTTAGCCAAATAAGGTTATATGAGGATGTATATTTGGCCATATGAGATGTGTTTATTGGCATTAATGCAATGCACTTTAGCCAAAAAGGAATATATGAGGGTGTATATTTGGCCATATGAGACGTGTATATTGGCCATATGAGACGTGAATTGGCCATATGAGACGTGTATATTGTCATTATAATGCAATGCACTTTAGCCAAAGAAGGTTATATGAGGATGTATATTGGCCATATCAGACGTGTATATTGGTATTATAATGCAATGCACTTTAGCCAAAAGAGGATATATGAGGATTTATATTTGGCCATATGATGAGACGTGTATATTTGCGTTATAATGCAATGCAAGCTAAAATGTTCTATGAGGATGTATATTTGGCCATATGAGACGTGTATATTGGCATTATAATGCAATGCACTTTAGCCAACAAATGATAAAATAGGGAGGGCTGAGCGAAGCACACGGGCATGCTTTTTCACAGATTTAAATTTTCATTAAAATAAGTACGCCATTAATTTGATTTTTTATTGTTTATAAAAAATGTAAAAAGTGCAATGCGATGGATAAACAAAATTTGTAAGAGATAATCAGTGATAAACATGATGCCAATAGTAAAAATGCCAAAAAAGTGATCGGATAATGCAAATGCCTTCGATGATCAACGGATGCCGAAGTTGTTGGTGGAGAAGCACGATGCCACGTGTTCATTGATGCCATGCCTATCTCTGCTGGCAGCATTCTATGCCCAGCAACGGCAAAAAGCTCGTAAAGTTGCCAAAATCTTCGAAAACAAAAAACATAGCAGAAGTGGTGCAGAGAATAAAAGCATTACCAATAAATTTGAAAGTTTACGAATTTCAAGCAAAAAACAAGAACTAATTAATGATTTATTGCCATTGTTAATATGTAAGATCTGTGTGGCAGGACCCTCAAAAAAATGGCCAAGCCTGCGCTTCCTCAAACAACATTTTGCCATGCACATCCACAGATGTGATGGATGTTCCCCCGCGCAATCCCTTCACTGAGCATAGCGACCTGTGAAAGAGCAAATTTTCCAGGTGTTTGGACGTGGTTCAGATCCCGAAAACCCGTAGTATTAATCCCGGAAACCTGATATCTGGCCTACGAATATATTAGAGATCGGACAAGAGATGCAGTCATTTTTTTCGATAACAAAGTCTATGTCTAAAAGGGTCGCGAGACCCCAAGCTTATTTATGTTGGTTTTTGTAAAAAAAAAAACGATTCCCCCTGTGGCGCCTATTGGTACGCCGGCGGACACCCACCACGTCCATTAATTTTTTTTTTTACTAATTCAGGCAAAAAAATCTTAGTTACCGTATTTCCTAAAATAGAAGCCCCGGTGGTTTTATTGTTCAACCCCCCTCAAAAGCGGGGCTATGTTTTAGGGGGGGTTCTATTGTTCAACCTATTTTTTCTTGAAAATTGCACCATTAAATGGAAAAAATAAAAATTTATTGCCGCCAATCAGTTCAAAGTTTCGTTTTATCATTTAAGGAAGTTTCTTCTGCATATATTTAATACCTATTACAAATTCTGCGACCTTCTTTCGAATGGACGCGCAAGGTACCTCATCGGAATTGTCAAAAAAGGTAACAGTTAATGCTGTAGTTTTCAATTTTTCATTCATCAATTAAGTCTGTTGCTACTGCAACAAGCCCTGTTCGGATGCGCATCAATGCTTAAAACCGTGCCACGCAATCCCGCTCTGCTCGTTTTTGACGGATGGAGGAGAGGGATTTGGCGCAAAAGTCACATGCGGTGACTGCTTGCTGGAGGAGAATGACCTTGCCGTCGACCAAAACGCAAAGTCCGCTGAACCATCAGCAGAAGACTCCACAACGACGCCGCGTTGTCACGGTTCATCAATGAGCAAATCGTCGCAGAAAACAACGAAAATCAAATCATCATGGAGGACAATAACAACAACAACAGTGGCGAGGAGTCGACGGCAAAAACGCCGCGCAAGCGTCGTGGCTACACCATCGACGAAAAAATCAACATTTTGGACTTCGCAAAGAAGTCTTCCATTCACGCTGCAAGTCGTCATTTCAAAGTTGACCGAAATACCATCCGGGGCTGGAAAAAGCAGGAGACGGGCCTGAGGAAAATGTAACTTTTTAAAGACATTCATTTCTCATTTCTTTTAATTAAAGCTGGAGTTAGCAATGCGCAAGCGGCTTGTTGGTCGTGGAAGAGCTGGCTGACGCACAATTCGACGAGGCTTTGGCCGGATGGGTTTGTGAGCTGCGAGAAAAAAAAATTATGATTGTCGCGCAAGCACATCAACTGTCCGTCAACAACAAAAACATGACAAATTTTATGGTAAATTAAACTTGTTTTTCTATTTTAATACATTCATGCAAAGGCCAGTAACGGATCGTCACAATTTTTCTCTACGCCGACCAACAACAGTGGCACAAAAAGCACCTGTAGAGTACGCCGACAAAATCGTCAATTTCATTATCTACGTGCAGTACCTCTTACATAAACACACGTAAAAATTTTTGTCTTAGTATGCCTGGTTTAGGCTTTTTTTTTTAGCTATACGAGCGTGTACGCATCAGGGATGGCGACGATTTCCGATTTTCCGATTCCGATTTCCGATATTTTTGGGACCGGAATTCCGATTTCCGAAAAAAATTTTGGGCAGGAATTCCGATTTCCGATATTTTTGGGAGAAAATCGGAAAAAAAATCGGAATTAATTTTCTCAAAAATAAATAAAAATTTTCGAAAAATTATAAGTTTTTGGTCAAAAAAAAATTTATAGAAAAAAAAATTACTAATTTTGTAGAAAAAAATTTCCGATTTTCCGATTTCCGATGATTTTTTGGGCCGGAATTCCGATTTCCGAAAAAAAATTAGGGCATCGGAATTCCGATTTCCGAAAAAAATTAGGGCATCGGAATTCCGATTTCCGATTTTTCAAATTTGAAATCGTCGCCATCCCTGGTACGCATGCGACGAGACGGCCATCTGGTTGGGTCCGTCGGGAGGAACATGTGTTGCCGAAAAAGGGTCCAAAACGGTCACCGTACTTAACACTGGCCATGAAAAGGCGCGTGTTACCGACATCCTCACAGCACGGTGTGACGGGACGAAGCTACAACCCTTCGTGCTTCTTCCAAAAAAGCGGCCCGTACCAAGCATCATCACGCGCTTCAAGGGTCGGCTGATTTTATGCTGGTGCGGACGCGCATGGATGGATAACGAGCTGACAACGGACTACTTGGAGAAAGTGAGAAAACAAAAAAAGTGAATGGGGTAGCAATATTTAGGTGTTCGGCAATTCTTTCTTCGGCGCATCGCGCCTTCTGGTCTGGGACAGCTTCAGGTGCCATATCAGTTTGGCGACGAAGCAAACGCTGAAACGTCTGGCCATCGATTCTGCTGTTGTTCCAGGCGGCACCACAAAATTCATTCAGGCAAACCCAAGTGCTTTTACAGAATAGCTAATTCAAAATTGACATTTCGAAGGCCTCTGATGTCTGCTGGAATGCGCCGTTCAAACACAAAATTCGCGAGCAGTACAATGTCGGAACTCTGCAGTTCCGATGATCAAAAATTGATCATTTGTGGGGTGATTGTGTTTTTTATTTGTTGCGCGCAATGCGCTCCTTTTTCCTTCCCTTCCCCAATCAACTGTTTTCGAACCCCTGCCCCCGCTCGCAACATAATTGTAGTTAATTTAATGTATAAGTAAAAAAATTGTTGTTGATCACCCAAATTTTCCCCCCAAAGTACGCACTGATCAAATTGTGATTGTGTCCGGTTCCCCCCCCCCCCCCCAATTTCCCCCAATTTCTTATGCATTACCCCGATTTCTGGTCTTTTGCCCATTTAATGAGAAATTGTCTCCACCGCAACCATTTGTCCGCCAAATTGTCATTTGCGCCCGTCACACTTTCCACCAATTTTCCTTCTGATCACTCTCTTATGCCTATCACCAATTTTGCCCCCGGCTCCCCCCTAACCATTTCCATTTGTGATCAGATTTAAATTAAATGTGATTTTTATTATTAATTGTTATTGTCCCATTGCCCCCCATTGTGATAATCCCTTTGCCCAATTGTGATATTTAATTGCCACTTTGATCAGTCCCGAATTCCCCAATCCCGGTGCTGGTCCCCATCTCCCCCGTCCCCATTGTGCATATTTTTTATTATTCGGTTTAATTACCCAAGTTTGAGTTTGAGGACTGGGACGTGAGAATAAATTTGTGTGTTATTTTGTGGCCGGCATTTCGTGGCGCTTGGCATCCTCCCCTGCCCCCAATCCCGTGTGCACCGGACTCAAACAGCACTACCGTGTGCAACTCTTTGTCGGTCCACAACGCTGTGACCCCGACAATTGGCGCTCCTGGGTGGTCCACGGGGAGAAGCCGACAACTTCAACTGGGAATTTGAGGGCACCTCCAATGGAAGTCTATTTGGAATGGATTGTTTTGGCATGGGAGGCAATTCCAAAAGGACTTATAGCCGCCTCTTTCGTCACTGGCATGACAAAAGAAATCGATGGCCGAGATGATGAGAAAATCCATGTTTTTAAGGTTTTATTCGAATTGTTTATTTTTAGTCTTTTTTTTAATTTTAGAAGGACGGAGCAATTCCAAATGGGCTCGCCCTTCTACAAGAACGCCGAAAAGAAGAAGCAGTCGTCAAAGGAGTTGAAGAAATCGATTTGGGAGAGGATGATAGGGGTTCTAAATTAGGGGGGGGCTCTATTGTTCAATACCCCTCCAAAGGGGGGGCTATAATTTAGGGGGGGGGGTCTAAATTAGGGGGGGAGGGGGATTCTATCTTAGGAAATACGGTAATTCAAAGAAAAAATAGTTTTATTAGAAAATTTGTGAGCAAATTTTGGTCAATTTTTAAAAAATTGGTTCAATTTTTAAGAAATTTGCTTAAATTTTCAAAAACTTTTTGTGCTTCAAAAGGCTGGCGTGTTTCGTAAATGGCCATTTTTACTGAATTATCGACTAAATCAAGTCATAACATTTCTCAGAAGCAACGGAATAAAATAATTTTAGTATTGTACGATAGCTATTGGTTGGCTCTATTGGCTTGCTAAATTTTAAAAAATTACTAAGATTTTCAAGAGTTATGGCAATTTATTTTTTTGGCCACAACTCTTGAAAAACTTAAAAGTAATTTTTTGAAATTTAGCATGCCAAAATTTTTGTTGATTTCGGGGTCGGTCGGTCTCAGTTGGGCGCAGCACAGTTCGGCGCGGCCAACTTTGAGAAGCCATAACTTTTTTCTAAATCTGCCAATTCAAGTGTAATTGGTATCATCAGAAAGCTCAATATGTGTTGCATTCATTTTCCAAATATCTAAAAAATCCATCCATATATAAAAAAGTTATGACCTGTCGAGCCGAATTATGCAGAAAAATTCAATTTTTTAAGGTTTTTTGGCCATATTTTTTTTGTATATTTTTTAATTTTTTCGAAATTTAGCACATTGAAAGATATCGTCAAGTGCTTTCGAATAATACCTAATTTGTTTTAATTTGAACCAAAATTTAAAAAATTATTGCTAGTCGTGTCTAACAGTGCTAAGCCGAACTGGGTGGTCCCGTTTCGGGATATATTTTACCTAATGGGGTTAATTTTTAGGTTAGACAAATATTCCTAAATAATTTTAAATGCCCAAAAGACAAATTTCAAAACACCAAAAATGATAAAAGATTTTATCGCAAAAAGCCAAAAATGGCATCAACAAAAGGTGAACTGTCAGAAATCATCTGATCACAATGCAGTCGCTTCTTTCTCCAACACATCATCCACAGACGCTGAAAAAGATTATAAATATTCTGTTAAGATATATTTTATTAATAAGCAAATTTTCGTTGTTTTTTTTTTGGGATATAAACTAGAGAACGGACCGGTCGGTTTTTTTTTCGATTTTCGGTTTCAGTTTTTGACCGAAAAAAACCGACCAGAAATTTCAGCTTCGGTTTTTTTGCAGTTTTAACTAAACCAACCGAGCGAAATATTCAAAAGACCGAAGAAACCGACCGACTTTTTTGAAAATGGCGGAGAGAAATATGGTGTTAATGCTTGATTAAATGACCGTCCCCGACCCGATCCCCGACATTCCGTCCCAGAAGAGTCGGGGCTGAACCCTATTTTAGAAATTTGAATAAATTTGCACAACTTTTTTCAACATATTCGGAGATTTTGGTTTCGGGGACAGGAATTCGGGGAGCAGGGAACGTCGAGGATGGAATGTCTGGGAGGGTCAAATTTGTCGGGGATGGGGGACCCCGATCGGGGAAGAACAAAAAATTTTTAAATCCAGTTTTCGAATATCAACCAAAATGTATGTTTTTTAGTCATTAATTACTGGATTAACTAAAAATTCCCTTTATACCTTTGTATTTGGGTTTGCGCAATTAGTTGATTTTGGTGGGATTATTAACAGATTTACCCAAAAGAGGGCAATACTGGAGAATTTAGTTTTGAAATTTCCCGCCATGAGAGGGATTCGAACCCAGGCAAAAGATATCATAAATTTGGCTATATGACATTTGCGGACGGAATTTAAGAAATGTTTTGATAATTTCCCTTTTTATGAACAATTTCTTACTCAGACACCCAAGGGATGCCAAGTCGGGGAACGGGGAACGCCGGGGATGGGATGTCGGGGAACGGGTCGGGGATCGGGTAGGGATCGGGTCTGAGATTAGGCCCAAAAATGGCGTCGGTCAGCTCGGGGAATCGGGGACGTTGGGTCGGGGATTAACCATAGTTTTAAGTTCTGCCACTTTTTTGGTGGGCGGACGAATCGTCGTCCGCACGAATAGAATTGCCCCGCTAAAATTAGCTAAAAACTTCTGCTAAAGCATTATTAAACTATTTTGCAAGTAAAGTACCTGCAGAAAGATCCAAGGTGTCGTAGTCGTCCAATAATGCATTCACTGTGGTTTCTACCCACTAAAATGATGAAAATATAATTTGACAAAACAAACTCAACTTAAAAGTTAAGCATCCGCTTCCTTATGCTCACAGAAAATTTTCAGAAGCCTCATTTTGCAGGCAAAAAACCATTTGAAATCCAAACCCTCATTTTAGATTACGTAGAAATTTCTTGCACTTTTTTAAATATTCTTTAAAATATTTCGATATTTTTCTGTTTATCACCACCATCATATTTAGTGACCATTTTTTACCCCTTCTACCATTAGAGGTTACTTTATTTTAATTAGGATGACTTTTTAAAGCACCTGAAACAAAGTCAATTTGCCTCAAAAAAAAGGCCCTAAAAGTCGCGCCCCTTTTTTTGCATTTATTTTTATAAATGTTATATAAACCAATTCTGAGCAAATTTTTGATCAGGATGTTTTAGCTAAATGTTAAGGATTTCAGAAAAAAAACTACTAACTTATTAAGTGGGCCTAATTCGGGGGACTACGCGGTCGCATTTAGGTGGCTTAAATCGTGTCTGCAAGTTCTACAAAATCCAAATTTGGTTAGCGAGGTACCCAATATGAAATTTTGTTAAAACATTATCGCCTAGATGCCTGTTTAATTAGGACTTCAAATTTATCAAAAAGTGCCGTTTTTGGGAATGATCGGCAGAGTTAAAAATAGCAAAAATAGGGTGCGACCAAAGGGGCAAATTTTAGAGCCGCTTAAATATGCATGTATCTCGGCGAATGGAGAATATTCAAGCATATGCTGTGAACTATACGATCAATTAACTAAGTGTTACTCATTTTTATCAATTAAATTTTTTTTGTTAAATTTGATGTAAAGAAAGAAATTGCCCTTAAAAAAGTGAAAGAACTTTCTACGCATCCTGTATAATTTATTTTCAGCAACTATAAAATGATAATTGTGCCACCGGCTTTCGGCCCCAAGCCAAAAATAGAAAAACCCAACCTTAATTTATTTGAAAATCTGCCCTTTGTCTTTTTCAAAATCCTAACCCAAATTTTAGGATTCGGTTTTCAAAAAAATCAAATTCAAAGTTTTAAAGAAATTTAAAAAAAAAAAAATTTTGAAATTTTTTTAACGAAGATATTTTTGAAAAATTTGAAACTAAGCTTGCTTAGGCCTAGGCCTGGGAGCCTATAGTTATTTAGAAAAAAAAACAAAATTTTGCTTGGGGCCGAAACGCCCTGTACCCAACGCAACTATACCCTGCTATTTGGGGGTTTTGAAAGAAAAATTTGAAATAATTTGATGAGTTGGTGATCCGGCGTTGCCGATAAGAGCGGCCAGGGAAATTCGGAGATTTATTAACAGAGCTATTTTCGAATCTTTTTTGCAAATTTACGAATATTAAAAAAAAAAAATTTTTTTAAATCTATTGTCTATTTTTGTTGTTTTTATGTCCACCCAAAAAAGACTCAAGTATGCCTGATAAAAGTACTAAATGTAATGCTTCCTTTGCGGTAAAAAGGTTTATTCATTTATTTACTTTAGTCTCAGTCCTGGTAGTGATGATAATGAAATAAATAGTGTTGCTGCCCAATGCTGAAGAGTTCAATTCATTGTAGCCCAATTTTTCTTTCAATTCATCTTTGTAAATCACCACATATTTTCCATTTTTAACATGTTTTAAAGTTCCTTCCATCTCTTTGTCGTTGCCGTCCGCGTCTCGAAAACGAACACGGATTAACGTATGATTAGTTTTTTCGGGTAGCCACACTTTCTTTATATCTCTGGCATTGGCCACATAAATGCAGCAAAGTAGGAACAGAAAAATGGCAATTTTCATCACTGAACAAAAAATGGATTTAATCCCAATAGCAGGAGGAAAAGCGGAGCGGGAGGTTTCATTGCCAGCGGGTTCATTGCCACGAACTTTAGAACCTCATAACTTTTTTATTACTTGATCAAATTCTGCAATTTGGGTATCATTCGAAAGACCAATAAGAGCTCTATTAGTTGTTTAAAAATAAAAAAAAAAACTGTTTTATAAAAAAGTTACAATTCAAAACTCATAAAAATCCTGCCTTTTTTGCAAATTTCAACTTAAATCTTTTTGGCCAGTTATTAAATCGCTTAACAATGTCTTAATTAAAGCTTCATAACACATAGAGCATTCGAATGGTATCAAGATTGCAGAATTTTATCAAGTAAGAAAAAAGTTATGAGGTTCTAAAGTTCGTGGCAATGAAACCGCTGGCAATGAAACCTCCCCTACCCAGGAAAAGACCGTAGTCAAAATGAAAATGGAGTGAGTATTGGAACGGTGCCGGGTCTTTAGTCAAAAAGCAGCAAAATGAAAATTTTGATTTAACTTTGCTTCAAAGCAACCAAATTTTGAATTCAGGACTGGTTTCGATAGCCCTAATTTTCTCTAATAGTCTGCGAAATTGGTTATGGCACATTAAAATGGTTGTCGACGAAAAAGAAAGTGCCGAATTTAGCGGACCATTTTTGGGGAAGGGAGAGCGATGAAAAAGCAATATGTAATTTTTTGTGCTAGAAACCGGACCGGACTCCGGCCGGGTTTTTCCGGATCCGGGTCCGGAATCCGGGTTTTTTGGGCCTCACCGGATTTTTCCGGATTCCGGATTTTTCCTGATCCGGCTAACGATGGTAATTTGAAGAAAGATACTGAGATAAGAATTTTAGTGGGAAATTGCACCAAAATAAATTAATTTTTTGAATTATTTATGGATTATTCGTGGCTTATATATGAGGATGTATTTTTGGCCATATTAGACGTGTATATTGGCATTATAATGCAATGCCCTTTAGCCACCAAAAAAGGATATATGAGGATGTATATTTGGCCATATCAGACGTGTATATTGGCATTATAATGCAATGCACTTAAGCCAAAAAAGGTTATATGAGGATGTATATTTGGCCATATCAGACGTGTATATTGGCATTATAATGCAATGCACTTAAGCCAAAAAAGGTTATATGAGGATGTATATTTGGCCATATCAGACGTGCATATTGGCACTACAAAATTGTCCGGGGCGCAAATGTCCGAGGCGCATATGTCTGGCCACTAATTTTATACGCATTATAACAAATAAATTATTATCTTTAATTATTAGGGGCAGTGGTTGTAAGCTTTTGCACAAAAGTGGCTCAAAATAAGCATTTACCCGAGACAAGCGCCTTATAAAACCAGAAATGCCCATTGGGACGAGAATGTTTTTGCAGGGACTAATGTCAAGAGAAAGGGGAATGTCCGGGAATTCTGGGTGTGCGGAGACCAAGGCATCCGGGATCGGTGGCACCCCTGCCTTATAGCCAGCTAGAGTTGCCATTGAAGATTTTCCATAATAAGGACATCTTTTAAAACATGCATCCAAAGCTTAAAATTGCGTCTTTTTTTTTTGCAAATTTTTAAGCTATAGGGCTTTGAAATATGACTTTATTTTTAATTTCGAAAAAGGAAAAGTCGGCGTTGCCGATAGGCGCCGCCGGGAATTTTTTTCAAAAAAATAATAAGTGATGACTTTAAAAAATTATAAAAAATACTAATATTTTCTTATTTTTACCTCTAAGTAAGAAATAAAATCTTGGCAAATCGGGCTTTATAGAAAAAAGCAACAACAATGGGAACCGCCCGTTTTGGCGCCGTGGGCTATAATTTTTTTTAAATGATCCAAATTGAACAAATTTAGTATGATTCGATAGCTTTTGTTAAGCTCTATAAGCTGCAGTACAGAATTAAAAAATTCAATAAGCTATAAATAAATTGAGGTAAAAAAACAGCAAAAAATTGGAGTTTTAGCGCTTTTGTCAAGCTAAGGTCCAAAAAGAATTATGGCACTTCAAAGTTGACGGCGCCAAAACGGCCCCGCCAAAGGCACCGCCGGGGCATTATGAAAATTTTTGGGCTTTTGTTAACAGATTTTAACTATATAATGTCAATTTTCAAGAATTAAATGAGAATTTTTTGAAATCCATTTTTAAACCGACTGACCGAAAAATATTAGGCAAAATTTACTATCAAACTAAGGATTTTACTGATTTTTTGCTCTTGGAATATATTTTTTTCATAATGATAGTTTGGACTAGGGTTGCAACCCCGAGGCCGGAGAAGAGAAATTCGGGGAGCGAGGAATGCGGAGAACGCAATGTCGGGGACGTCGCGGGACGGGGAAAGAGAAAATCGTCGGGGAAACGGGAATAAAAATTTTAAAAATCAAATTTTTTTGAAATTTTGGCAACAAAACCAATCCGTCGACTTTTTCTGCTGAACAGATTGCTCAAAAAATTGGTAATTTTTGTTGTGGTTCCTCAAATATTTTATATACCTATAATTTTGACATTTAAAAAGCGGAAATCGGAATTCCGAGCCCAAAAACATTGGAAATCGGATTTTTTTTAAACAAATAAGCAATTATTCTTTATATTTTTCGCGCGGCTGGTGGTGCCGATAGGCGCCACCGGGAAAATTTTAGAATTTGGGTGATTTTGTTGACAGATTTTGACCAAAATAGTTGATTTTTACGGTTGGGTCCAACTGCGTCCCAACAACTATAGAACCTTATAACTTAAGGTGTTCAAATTCTACATTTTTTGGTACCATTCGGCTCTACTGTAAGACATTGTTAAGCGATTTAAGAACTGGCAAAAAAGTTTAATTTGAAATTTGCAAAAAATTCATAAAAGTCAGAACTTTTATGAGTATTGGTTTGCAACTTTTTATAGATAGAAAATTTTTTTGATTTTAAAGAACTAATAGAGCTCTTGAAGAACTTTTGATGGCACCAAAATTATAGAATTTTATCATGTTAGAAAAAACTCGTTGTCCCGACCAAAAACCCTAATGAGGCTAAATCCTCAGATATGTAACCCTGGGTATCCCCGACCTTCGGGACGGCAGAATTCGGGCGCTAGTCAGCGGTTAAGAGTTTTTCAGGCATTAGTTTAGTTTGGTCGGGAAGCGGAATTCGGGGGTTGAGATTAGGCCCAAAAATGGCGTCGGTCAGCTCGGGAAACCATGGACGTTGGGTCGGTTGATTAACCATAGTTTTAAGTTTGCCACTTTTTGGTGGCGGCGAATCGTCGTCCGCACGAATAGAATTGCCCCGCTAAAAATTAGACTAAAAACTTCTGTAAAAGCAATGTGAAGATATTGCAAGTAAAGTACCTGCAGAAAGATCCAAGGGTCGTAGTGTCCAATAATGCATTCACTGTGGTTTCTACCCATAAAATGATGAAAATATAATTGACAAAACAACTCAACTTAAAAGTTAAGCTCCGCTTCCTTATGCTCACGAAAATTTCAGAAGCCTCATTTTGAGGCAAAAAACCATTTGAAATCCAAACCCTCATTTTAGATTACGTAGAAATTTCTTGCACTTTTTTAATATTCTTAAAATATTTCGATAGTTTTCTGTTTATCACCACCATCATATTTGTGACCATTTTTTACCCTCTACCATTAGAGGTTACTTATTTTAATTAGGATGACTTTTTAAAGCACCTGAAACAAAGTCATTTGCCTCAAAAAAAGGCTCTAAAAAGTCGCGCCCCTTTTTTGCATTATTTTCATAAATTTTTCGAGCAAATTTTTGATCAGGATGTTTTAGCTAAAGTTTTAGGACTTCAAGTTTATCCAAAAGTGCCATTTTGGTAAGATCGGCAGGGGTTAAAAGCAGCAAAACATAGTGGTGCGACAAAGGGAAAATTTTAGAGCCGCTTAAATATGCATGTATCTCGGCGAATGGAGAATATTCAAGCATATGCGTGAAAACTATAAGATCAATTAACTAAGTGTGTATCATTTTTATCAATTAATTTTTTTTGTTT